>VYXH01004454.1:87416-110182 GCA_013397275.1 Burhinus bistriatus | reverse complement strand
TTTTGTTGTTCATTTTTTTTTTTTTTTTTTTTTTGAGTAAAATTGCTCAAAACAACAACAACAAAAACCCTCCGAAAAAGAAAATAATCAAAACCAGTTTCACTTTTAAGTCTCTGGGAACATATGAAAGGCCCAACTGCTCTTCGCTGAATTAGAAAGACTGAACAAAGGTGTTTGTCTATGCAGTAAATTAGATTTTAAGACTACCAACAGTTCAAAGTCTATTCAAAACAGAATCCAACAAAAGTGAGAGACTCCTGCACTGGTTCCCACCTACCAGACAAGTTTTGGTGGCAGCCAGTCCCTTAGAAAAAAAACCCATACTCAACTGGAATTTGAGTTTGCACTTATTTATCATTAGCTCATCATCAGAAGATTTTGAAACATTATAATCTGTAGACTGCCTTCCCGGCTGGAGGAGGGGCAGGGAAGAAAAGCAAACATGAACTCGGCTCACTAAATGCATCTGCAAGATGGGGTTGAAATTCCTCTCTCCTTGAACTGACATCCATGCTCCAGCGCGAACGAACACCACGTTCCTGGTGAATGGGTACTTATTCATAAAGAAACCGAAGGCAGAGAGTCGTTTAGTCCTCCTTTTGTGCTGGTGACAAAAAAATCCAAACTAAATACATACAGCCAAAAGAAAAAAAAAAAAAAGAATTCTTCCCCTTCCCTGACAGCCTTCATCATCAGTCAATCGTAAGGATCTGCGAACCAAATGAGCTGAAGTCTTTCCCACCCACGTGGTGTCATTTTCTCATAGCAGGGACAGCAGCACTCGATGGGATGAGGAGTGGTCTTCTTGCATCCTATAAAGCCTGGGCATATCCAGCTGGGATTAAAGCAGATTCCACTGTAATGTGGTATAAAAAGGATGGCAGAAACAGGAAAGTCTTCCTCTCGGGCATTCCTCTGCATTATTTCCACGTGGCGGACTGTGGGATGGACCGTGGGGGAATCATATCCAGGAGATATTCACGCTGGCGGTCTACTGCTGAAGATGACTTGTGCACAGCTAAACTAGGATTAACAAAAGGTAAAGCCCCACCTGACAAGACAGAAAAGAGAAGAGAGAACAAGTGTCACACTATGACAAAAACACGAGACAAAACAGCGGCAGAACCACACTACTCGCATTTCACCCACACGAAAACGGATCGTCTAAGCATGGATCATCTAAGCATGGGGCACTACGGGCCACCAAGGTCAGACACCTTCAGAAGATGAAAGCTTCCAAAATCATCTGAACAAACAGGAGCAAGATTTTGTACCAGCAATGAAGATTTGAGCAGGCTAGAGCTCTCTGCAATGAAACTACATTTTTAAATGATAAATTAAGCTGTCAGGAATAAAAATAAAGAGAAATCCATTCAATACTAGGCAAGACAGTAGATCACAAAAGAGGTAGTTGCTATAGTGCTACCTTCCTGGAGATCCTAATTATCATTCAAGAAAACAAACAACCCTTCTCAAGTCAGATTCTTATCTATATAAAATAAGATGAGATTAGAATTTGTAATTTCTGTTTGTTCGAAGCAACAGCTTTAGTTATTTCAAATCCCGAGGAACCCTGGGAGTGTGCACTGTAGCCTCACCTAGAGCAAAACCATCTGTTTACCATACGTTGCTTTCAGCAAAGAGAAAACACCAGTCACAATTAAACGACTGAATTAAACTCCCAGAAACGAAGGACAAACTCCCGCAGCGCGGCACCGGCTGGGCGTACAGACTCAACGATGACGAGTCTGACGTTACACCTATTTAGTCTACTTATAAATGCGTAAAGCGGTATTTTTTATTTGGTAGCACCAACCCATTGCCCCTTTTGATGAGCACAAACCACACCAAGAGCAAGTGCCAACAACAATCCTAAGAGCAAAGCCTGGGTACCATAGGGCTTTCTTGCAGGAAGCGTCAAAGAGAAAGCATCCTTACCCAAAGAACTATGATTGTTGGACAGAGTGCAGCTAGTAAGTACAAAGAAAAGAAACTTTAGAGAAAAATCTACCTGTATTGATGGGAGTCTTCTTCCAGGCGGCAGCGCTGCCCTTGCTGACAGGTCTCTCAGCATGCTTACCTGGCCTACTCCCAAGTGCTGCTGCAGACGATGCATTCTGCAACTTGGGTGACTGGCTAAATGCATGCAACACTCCTCGGGGAGCTCCAGGAGGACCTCGAGACATCTGGCTAGAACTCTGGCAAGAGAAAAAAGGGTAAGACAGGCATAGCGGTCTTCTGTCTCTCAAGTACAATAGCCTTGATGAATCTCTACTGCCCCTCTCTCCTTTCGTGGCTTCTGCCAAGTCTGCAACCCATTACTATAGCTTCAGGGCTGAAAACTTTCAAGACATCTCTACAACAAAATAAGAACCAGCTTTCTACTTCTTAAAGCACCTGTAAGGATGAGGAGTTAGAATCAACTGCGAAGCAGCAAAAAATGTGCTGTGTAAGCGTGCCCACACACAGGCAGCACTCTACTTCCCTGTCCTAAATAACCAGTACCTTGATTATTTCAACTCAAAGCAGCGCTTAAGCAGCTTCCGTCTTCCCCCAGGTGAAAGGTGGTTTTACAAGGTGTGTGAGATCCAGTCCCTGTCACGGATGGTTGCTACCATCACCTTGGAACTTCACAAGCAACATTATGTGTTCCTGGCTCAAAGCAATTTTTTTTTCCCCCCTGTCTTGGGTCAATTTACTCTTGTGTATTTGGCACTGGAGCACCTTTTTCCATTTTGTACATCCTAAGAAAATTCAGGAAGAGACTTTGCAAGCTATGAGTTAAACAACCTGGATAATTACAACGACTCTGCAGAAAAACATCATTCTTCAGATACAGAGAACGTAACTGATGTATCGGGTCCCCATATGACAGAACAACATTTTCACCAGCCCGGTTTTAAGCTTACGCTCAAAGACACACACACTGTCGAGCTAAAATAAAACAAGTTCATGCACCAGTTTCACGTCTGGCATAGCAAACACTCGTGCTTGGAGCCACGGGACCCTTGCCCCGTCATCATCCAGATCGGGCTTGTGGTGGACGGCACCGTTACCTGCTTGAGCGAGTGGTGCTGCACTATGGGGTCTGACTTGGTCTGTACAGGAGAGGCAGTCTGCTGCAGTATCCTCTGCTCAATCTCCTGCTCCTGCTGCAGCGCTTTCACGAAGGCAGCCTTCAGTCGGTTAGTGTGCTCAGCTTTCAAGGCCTTTTTCTGATTTGACGTCATGCAGGTTTCACACATAATGGTTCCGTTCTTCTCCTCCCTCCACCGGCAGGTGAAGTCAGTCTTACACTGAGCACACATATAGGGCTCGCGAGATGATACAGCAACCGAAACTTTACCTGGAGAACACAACCAGGTTAGCTCAGCTCCACCTGTGGCTTCTATGAAAGAATGCTACTTGAGAAACCTCAAGAATATTCCAGCATTAAAAAAAAAAGCAGCAAAGCAAACCCTCCACCCTTAAGTCCCCTCAAGTCTGAAGCCTTTTGCGTTATGAAATCTTTCCAGCAGATACTTCTTTAGATACTGGTTAGAGAATTCAGTGGTGATGGACAAACAAGTGGCTGACAGGAAGTCAACAGCTCTGGGGAGAACTGGATGCATTTGAGAGAAATCCTTATGATCAGTGTCTAGCCTATGAGAAAGCATAACTTTTTCTTTTTTTTTTTTCCTTTTAGAATTTTTTTAGATGCTTTTTAGGATTTTGAATAAAACAGTCTGAAAATTATTAAAGGAAGTGAATCCTAGCTTTGACAGAATATGACAATCTAATCCTGCGAAGCCTGAAACTCCTTGCTGCCCTGCTACTGAGATAAAACCCAGATGGGCAAGGTTCTCTCCTCGCCTTTGAGGAACGTCTGTGATGCTATCTCACCTTGAGTTTCCAGCAAATTCTGCACAACTTCTTCCAATCCGACTAAGTAAATAAATTCGTTATTAGCCGCACTTGGCAGGAAGTTCATCTCTGGTGCAGGCGGCTTGGGAGGAGGGATCTCCAACAGCGTCTTCTCCAGCTGCTTCCGCAAGGCGAGCTTGGCGGCAGCTTGCCGGCTGGCCGGCGAGTCGTTGGAGTTGACGATGGAAGCGGCGCTGGTCGTAGTAGCGTTAGCCTGAGCGGATGTCACGGTTGTACCTTTGATTGAAGTTGGCGAAGCCTGGGAGGAAACACGACACAGCTTAGTGACAAACGCCAGATGGTTCGGTGCTTTCGAGACAGGCGCTCCGCTCCCCCAAGAGGGACGAGAGGGAGGGAAGCAGCGTCGGCTCTGACGCGGTGCGGGGCTGTTTGTGCACCATGACGGCTGGCTGCTCGGGACTAGACCGACCCTCCTGCCTCTAAAGCTTGTTTTTGTAGGTGACCAAACAGACCACAATACACACGTTCACTGCAATACTGTACCTGTCACCTAACGCTCTAACTCTTTTTCTGAAGAACTTTGTTTTTCTTTACTGATCACTTTTATAAGGCAGTTTTAGAAATTCTAAAGACAAAACCAAAAAGGAGTCGTTTTCCTTATGATTTTGTCAAAGCACTGACTTTAAATTGTTTCCTTTATCTACAGCGCTTGTATGCCAGTATCACTGGTAGATCTCAAGTTGCTGCTTCAGTATGGCTTGGTGTTCCAAGCAGGAGTGCTAACCCATTTTGAGCTCTGTTTACCACAACGCTCATTTACGCTTCTTAAAGAAGAGAGGGGTGGGGGCGGGAGGGAAGTTCTAACGGCCACCTTCATATTGAAATACCAAATTTGAAATGAGGCGCAACATTCACGAAATACATATTTCTTCCCAATGCTCTCTAATGTTTTTCTTCATTCCTACGTACAGGAGGTGAATGTGAACAGAGAAAGGGACTGCCTAGGAAGAACAAGGAGCAGGATAGCTGTAGGAATAGGCAACCACAACGGTTCAAGGACAGCAAGCCACACCAATTAGATGCAATAACCCCATGATCATTAAATTACAACCATTCACCGGTGTTCCTCTGAATGTTACGTTTGGCACGAAGTACCTTGTGGAACTCACCTGCGGGATGTTGACAAGCAGGCTGGTGTTGGGGACGTTGGCGACGCGGATCAGACCCTGCTGGATAATTCGCTGCCCCTGAATTTGTACGCTGGGGACCGATGCCCGCGGTGCCAGCAGCAGCGGAGGCGGCCCCGTGCTGGAGTGCTGTCGGATGTTGTGGATTTGCTGGGAAGACACAGAAATGGGCTGATGCAATGGTGCCATGAACGATGGGGAGGATTAGATAGCGGGAAGTAAGTGGTGGGAGTTGAATGGGATGACGTGACACAGTGGAAATGAGGCAAGGCAGGGAACGCAAAGAAAGCGTGATAATTAACATCCGCGTCCAAATGGGCTGGTTTTCCTTTCCCCTCTGTCAAAATGAAACAAGCACAACGTAACGTGACGAGATGCTTGTATGTGAGGCCACCACATTATGGCCAAAACAGCTGTGCCAAAAAATAATAATAATTAAAAAAAAAAAATCTAAGTTTCTGAGTCAAACTTCTTTCAAAATCTATAGTTGCTAAGCCTGTTTCATTTCAAAGGTATTAGGAAAGCTGTTTCTCAGAATGAGTTTTCCTCCATAATCAGAACAATAAGAAAATGAAATGCCAAATCTCTACCTTCCTCCTTAATGCTGGCTATGCAACAGATAAAAGCAGACCTTTCACTGCAAAAGCGATCCTCATTTAACAAGGAAATATTTTTTTTCCTGGTATCCCACAGAAGTCATAATTTTAGAAGACCGTGTCAAATTGAACAGTGCCTTCCTACTTCTTTAGTAACACCACTATTTTCTGTTATAGGTGATAAAGACCCTGCAAAGCAGCACTTTCGGACTTCTAGTTGCCTATCTCATCTCAGCAGCTCTTATTCAATTGCAAGACAGACACAATGAGGAAAGAAAAGTGAGTTTTAGCATTTGAAAAGGTGAAATTGATATGACAGAAAGAATAATGAGGGGAAAAAAAAAATAAATGGAAGAACGAGGGATTGTGTTTCATTTCCTCTGCTGCTGCTCTCCTAAAAAGCGGGTGAAGCTGGAAGCCTGTAAATTAACTTTCATAATGAAGGCAACAAACTGCTTTGGTGCAGCTAAGGGAACCAGCTATGCAGGTAAGGCAGTATCCTGCATCACCACAGGACTTTCTCATGCTTCACTGGAAGCGTTATGGGACAGCACAATAGGCAAAACTGGAACGATGCAGGATCTTTCAACAGCAATACATCCAGCCACATTAAGAAATTCCAGGCAGAACTTCATGGGTTCCCTCCAGACAAGCAGAAAGACGACTAAGGATGCACGGAAAACAGAGCACATCTACCACAAGGCAAATACTTACCTGTGCTCCTCTGACAAGAGGTGGCATTACTATCTGCGTGTTTTGCTGAGTTCCTAATTTTGAAGAAGTCTGCTGCCCTCCACGGACCAAGGGAGGAGGAATAACAGTGCCTGGTATACGTGTAGAAGAGGTCTGCAAAACAGAAAATAGTTTACTCACACTGTTTTGTTCTGCTGTATTTATACGCATGCTCTCTTCTGTTGCTTAGTGTGCCAATAAAGCAGTATCTGAAATCTTACGCAGCAAGGCAGACATATGTAAGGATGCGATGGCAGTTTGGCTACACGCTCAGGGATTGTTCCCTCTCATCCTGCACAGAATTCAAAAGGTAAAGAGCAGTCCCGAACGGCACTTTCATCTGCCCTCCCACCACTGAAATTCAGTCTCTCAAGAACCAAAAAGGCACGCCACAACCCCAGCAGGGGGTACACGAGCACGGCTCTCCTCTCTGGCTGATGCGACGGACGCAGTGTCTGTCTTGAGCCAACGGAAAGACTGCAGGACAAGAGATGGCCGCGCTGGCTTCAGTGCAGTTAGTGTCCACAAAAAAAGAGGGGGGGAAAAAAAAAAAGTGTATTTTGGGTGGGAGTAAGAGAATAGGAAAATACAAACTGCTGTCTTCAGGGAGAAGCACAGGGCAGACAGAAGTTGGAGATGCAGGAACCTGGGGAGGTGAGCAGACTGGGGACGTGTGTGTATGTGGGAAGGGAAAAACGAGACAGGAAAAGGGGAAAGCTTTAGAAAAATGAAAAAGAAAAGGAGTCAGGCCAAAGAAATTTGAAAAATTGCCGCCCATGATTTTTGGGCTGCAGGCTGCATTAAATCCTCAAAGTTTCCCATGACGCTCTGAAAGGTGATACGGTTTCAGGCACCGCATCCCTGTGGACCACTAACGCTAGGCAACGGAGCCTGAGAAGCACTCGCTGCTCAAGAGCAACAAACCTCTCCATCCTATTCATGTGGCTTTACACATCTCGCCACTTCCCTCACTCAAGCCCCAAACTGACCATCATCTGTGAATGAAGACTTCTAAAAACACTGAAACTCCCACTTTCACGAGTTACCATGTGTACACACACGTATGTATTTAGGCAGGTGGGAAGTTTTATCCACTTGTTATGCCTTTCAGCTGGAGACCAAATGTTAACTCAACTCCTACACACAGGAATTAGTAGAGTTTTTAGAGTCAAGCAAAAGCAGATGGAGGTTAGGTTAATTTGCCCAAACACTGCAAATTAGACAGAATAACTTCAATTCTGCATTCTTAGCTCCCAGCTCTCTGCTCTGTCCAACCGAAGCTTCACTGGCTGTTTGCTGAAGATTTAACTCGTGGTCCAGTTCCTCTGAAAGTGCTGTCTTCAGTGAAGGCAACTTGCCTCAAGGAAGAGATTACTCCAACTGACAGATTGCTTTAGGTTTTGTGAACGTTTCCTAAATGGATAGCAAATTTACCCTTTCCCTCGAGTATAGCATTCTAGGGGATTTTGAAATAAGAGTTGCCGTTTTCCACATGAAAGCCTTTTGTGCTGAAGCAGCTTTGAAATTTGTTTCGAATTAGCCCAAGGTAAATAACCAGAAATGTTTTAAATCCAAAAGCAAAACAAGATACTAGACTCAAGAGGAAGATTAGGTTGACAGATGTCAATTGCCTCTGCTTTTTTTTTTTTTCCCTTTTTCCTCCTTCTTCCCCAAGGCTTTCCAACATTTCATTTAATTTAGTCTGAACCAAGATATTTCCTACCATCGTGTGCCATTCAGCCACCAAGCCAAAAGAGAAAATCGTATGATTCACTCAGCTCTTACAGTTAATCATACTGAGGGCACAATTAAGTCTCTTGAGGGTACGGCAACAGGCTGCCACAATATTTCCATGACATAACTCCATGGCATCTCTTTCGCCAAAGGTCGTTAGTACGAGTATGGATGTATTTACCAGCAGAGTGGATCAGGATGATCAGCCACTGAAAAATAAGCTTATGAGGGTTATCTGCGTGTGACACCCTACTTCTATCTCCCACCCCAATCGTTCTTAAAAAGCTTACAGTGGGGTTTCGGGAGTTAAAAAAAAAAACCCCAAACCTCCATCTGGCTCCAAGCCATTAATGCGATGGGACTGTGCTTTCCTGTACTGCACACCTTCTTCTCTGCTCCGTGCCCTAAACCTGGCAGCCTGGCCCACCCCACTGACCTGGAGGGACGGCTTGCCAGCAGGAACACTCTGCGGTCCCCGCACCAAGGGCGGAGGGGTGGCCACAGCACTCCCAGAGGAACCAGCAGGCTGGAAGAGGAAAAACCAGAAAGAAAGCAGACGAGTGTAAGGGTGTAAGCAGAATTACAGAAGCTAAGGGAATAAAAGCGTTTTACCTCCTTGCGTCTCAGTAACAGAATCTTCAAAGACTGTGGTTTTCCCCCTCCCCCATCCCTTTCTTCCTCCAAGCATCTCAACATGCGTATTTAAATGAGGAAATTATTAGGTAAGTATAGATAAGATTATACCAGGAAAATAAAAGAGCCTATACACCAAAAGCAGAGCAATGTGGAAATCTATTTTAGCAATCTCAGCTTAGAGCCCACTTCAGTCTTATCCTCCATCACGACTAGTCTCAACTACCTGGGTTCAAGCATAATGCAAAGTGAAAAAAGTTTAGGAAAAAGACTTCAGATATTAAGAAGTTTAGGCTATGCCATTTCACCCTCGTTAGTTCAAACATCCAGAGCTCATTGCTCAGCGTTCAGCAGCGAGTTGAGTGATGCAGGTACTTGCGTTAGTTTTAATCCCATCTACTGAAGCACCCAGAAGTCCGAGAGAAAGATGCCAATAAACCAACCAAAACCAGCCCAGAGAGCTGTATTAACATCCATCTGCACCGTGAAGTGCACTTAAACCTACACATCGCCCCCATCACAAAATCCATCAAGTCGGCACCACACGCTGTAAAATAAAAATCGTTTAGTTGCCATTGTTACTTGAAATTTAGCCTATGCCTTGGTGGCAGCGCGTGGGGCGTTCGCACGCCCCCTCGCCTCCCAACCTCCTCTGCTCTTCTCCTGCCATCCTCCACGTCTACCCTTCAGTGCCAGCATAATGGCACACGTAGCGAGCAGACCGGGCAACCGCTCTGACATAAAGGTAGATTTTTTTTTTTTGCTGGGTTAGTTTCTGATGAAAATAGCTCTCCTCCCAGCACGCTGGATACTGCGCGTGGTTGTGTGAGATGAGGGGTAGGGAGAAAAGAGGAGGAAGGGAAGGGAGCTCAGGGTGGGAGGGCTGAACCATTCCTTCCAGGGGCTGCCTGGATTTTTTGGATGATGAAAGCATGCAGCTAACCGCAGATTTACTTCACCTGGTAAGACCTGGAATCCAGACCTGGGCTTCAGCCACGCAGCACAAGATGCAGCCCTCGGCCACCAGCCCCCACAGCTTGGGGTTCAAACGCTTTAATTCTACCTTGTTATGTGCAAGAATCTCCTCCAAATGTATTTCAGCAACCTCTACGCGACATTAAGGACTGGACGGAGTGTTTAATAATTGGAAGTATATTACATTCATAAATACATTTAAGTTTTAACAAAAAGGTCTTCAGCTTTTGAATACAGTTGCTAGAATAAACCGCCTTGTCAGTTGGTCTTGGCAAGACAAAAAAAGGAATTCCACAAAAAGGAATGGTTAACAGGATTAGCCGCTATAAACTTCATAAAGATTTTATGAAAAGTGAGATATGCATTATTTGAAAGCTCTCTTACGTTCCATAGGTTATGGCAACCACCACAGTTATTTACATTTCCCCCCCTCCATTTCAAAAGATGAGATAAGTATCTGCAGGAACATAAATTACCTTCTGAGTAGTGGTCTCCTTCTGGATTTGACTTTGCCGTAACTTTTTCAATAAAACAAGCTTTGCTTCTTCTAACCGTAACTCTTCTTTTAGTTGTTTAATCATTCTCTCACGCTCCTCTGGACTGCTCTTCTGCAGGGCCAGGTAAGGCAATAGAGGATGGGAAAACAGGGAGGGGGAGAGAAGGGGAAAACATAGATACCATACAAGTTATGACAAGAACTTACAGCATTATAATTGTCATGTATGTCTTAATGTCACCGACATGCCTGCAATATACGGACACAAACCGAGTATGGAGAAAGAACTCAAAGGCAAAAAAAAAAAGAAAATGTTTTGAAGTATTGTTTACTTGTATTGCTAGTGAAAAAGTCAAATGAGGAGTCAGACAACAAATCTGTGTTATGCCATGCTGAGTAAGGGACACTGTGTCCACTAAAAAGCCAATTCTGCAAAAGGTACACTTGCAAAGCATAAAAAAATCAAGGAGTTAGGAGTCTGAAAAGAATGAAAAAGGGTATCAGTCTTTAACAGCTTCAAGATTCCCCGCTTGCAAATCCACCTTTATAAAACCACGTATCCACCTGACCCTGTGATCGCAGGTGCCTCTGGTGTGTTTTCTTCTTTCTAGACGGCACAACTTAAAGTGTGTCAAGACAAGACGACTCACCATGAGTGCCTCCGTGTTGGTCTCTTTTAATGCTATTTTTGTTAAACCATTCATTCTAGGGCTAGAAGGTTCATTGTCGGATAACACTATAACGTCCGGTGAGGGGACTCTCTTCTCTCTCTTTATTTCACTGCAAATCAGAAGAAAAATACAGAGAACGAGTTAATAAAAACAAGCAAACAACTACTTCATGCTGCAAAGTAACACTACTTACAACCTTCTCCTGGATTAAGCCCAAATCTCTCAAATTCTGAATAAACCCTACATGGACAAGCTCAATCAATTTCTGCTCTCCTTGTGGATATTAAGCTTCCCGGTACAAAAGCACGCCATGAGACAAGATGCAGCCACAACACACAGCAATGGTGAGTTCCTTCAAATTAGCTTTTCCATCGGCCACTTCACCCCCCCCTTTAGAAGACACGGAGGCTTTCCAGGGTTCTGCTTGCACCAGGGGAAAAAACACATCCCACCCCCAATCCAGGGACAAACAGGTCACTTGCTGCTTCTCTTTAATGTGCCAAAAGGCAAAACCATACCCCCCCTTCTATTCTCCCTTCCTTAATGCAAGTATTTTTAAGTTGTGACCTTCCCCCACCCAGGTTACTGAATCTGAAGGAAACGACAAACAATTCACACCTATTCACTTATTTAAGTACTTCACGGCATTAACGGCTTTCTACACCAACACTACTAAATTATTTTCTGCTATTAACAGCACAAACCTGCAACAGTCTCAACAGTGCGCACCTCCACGCGGCTTCATGAAACGCCACTGAAACACGTCCTGATGTACATGAACTCTTTATTTGGCTTTAACGCTCAGTGTCTCGAGTGAAGGCTGCACCTTCCACCCAAATTCCCGACAATAAATCACCTCTCGGCTCCATTGCCCAGAATGATCATACAAGAATAGAACTTTAAACTACGTGAACCAGAAGGGACAGAGATGACATGATGTGACAACAGACACCAGTGACTCTCTCCTCTGCTGCACAGGCTGGGAACCGTCAGATCACCTTCGGTACCAGGATTTGGGATTTCAACCTACAAAGCCTAAGGATTTCAGAGCCAGGTTTGCAGCATGTGATTGCCGAAAGGTTTAGCAGAAGCCCCACAGGAACGGGACAGCAAAGTCTTCTGCACTGCCCAGGAAAGGACAGAGCTTGAGAAAGGGATGCCAGCAAGAACTCTAGGAGAACGGAACACAAGTAATTGTTTTCTTTTAACCCAAAGCTAGAAGCAGGAACAGTAGTGTACAGTGAGAACCTTCTGGCTTACAGTTACGCATTAAACAAAATGCATAAAAGATTAGCACCAAGCAAAATGAAGGAAATATTTAAGTGTGGTTTGTATTATTCACACATAAGGGATGTGACATACGAGCTTTGTACTTTGAAATATCAGGCAATTACTTCTTAGACTAAACAAGAGTTTCTAGACTTAACTGATACCCCACACTTATTAGGGATCCAATGATTAACAGAAATTAATCCTTATTATCTTATTTAGCGATGCAAAGGATATTCACACCGAGTAACAGCACTGAAAAGCTGTGTACCCTGGTGAGCTTTATGAAACACGCAGTAAACACAGCAGGTCAAACGGTATTTTGGATGCTGCAAAACCAGCCTCAAATACTGCAAAGACCAGCTTTTAAAATAGAAATTTCCATGCTAGCGGAAAAAATGAAGACAAAAGTAGAGGAGTGTCCTCTAGAGGGCACAGCGAGCCAGTGAACTCGAGTCACTTCAACCCTGAGGTTGTTTCAAAAGTGCCGGTGGCACAGGTGAAGCATTTCCAGCTTTTTCCTGTATCGGAACGCACCAAACTGGCTCAGGTCTCTCTTAACGGGGAATAACTGGGTCGGGCCGAGCTCCCACCAGCTCGGTGCCACCTCTCCGGGCAGCCGGCGTGCAGGGAACGTGCCGAGCCCTTCCTGGGTGACAACCCCAGCAGTTCCGTGTGGAGGATCCAGACTCAACTGGGAGTGAAGCGCTGGCCGTTCCTCCTCAAACTTTAAGGTGAAATCCCTCGTGAAAAGCACAAGCAGTCGAGTTACCTAAAAGGACGAGACTCGCACAAAGGCGGGGGATTTGAGCAGCCAGCGTTGGTGAGCCGAACCAGCCCCCCTCCCGAAACACAAGGGCTCCTTCTCCACGCCGCAGGGAGGGCGGCTTCGCGGCCGACACGTCACAGCCCGACGGCAGCCGCAAACACGAGGTGCTGCGAAGGGTTTTATTCGGCTACCGACGGTGACTACCCACCGGCGAGGCTTCGCCCCCTCTCCAAGCGGGGCTGAGAGCTGCCCTCCGGGCCGTCCTCCGCGGGGAGCTTGGCGGGACCCGGGAACTGCCAAGGGGGCCATGCCGGAGCCGCCGTCGCCGCGCTCCAGCCGGTTTTACTCCGGCTGAGGTGGCAGCTTCAAATGGCGGCACCGGGGCTCTCCCCTGCGGGGCCACCGCCGGGTCACGTGACAGGCCGGGCACGTGACCCGCCACGGCAAAAACCATGGCAACGGCCGGTCCCAACCGGTGCGGCCCGGCCTTCATTTTGTGAGGTGAGGTCGGGCTCAGGTGCCGGCGGGGAAAATGGAGAGGCTGCGCCCGGGGGTCCCCGCCAACCCCCCACTCTCCCCCCGTCACCGGCACCTGCGCCAAGGGTCGCTTGGCGTTTTTTTGAGGGGAAAACCCAAAAAAGCCAAAAAAAAAGCGCCCCAGTGAGTGCTGGGACTGCATCGCAGAGCCCTCCCAGTTTTATTTTCAGGCTGGATGAGGAAGGCCAGGCTGGAAGATGATGCTTGCCAGCGCCCTGGGCTTTCCCGGGATACCACAGGGATGAAAAAATCTTAATTCCAAACTCATAAAAGGACGCGTGCTGATAACAGAACATCCGCCCCAAAGCGTGATCGACAGACGTGTGCGTCCATCAGCGATTCGAATGCTCCATCTTGGAAAGAACGCAGCAAAACTGAGGAGGAGGGGGAGCGCAACCCGCCGGCCAAGCCGGCACGCGGGCAGCAGGGAGGGAGAGCGGCCGTTCCCGCTCCGGATCCACGGCCGACCGCCGGCAGCTGCTGCCAACGCTTCTCCTCGGCCGGGACACCGGGAGGGACGTCGGTCTGGCCGGCCAAGCCGTGACACCACACACACCTTCTCCTGAGAGGGACCAACAGCGGCTCCGCTGCGGAGTTCCGGCAGCCCGGAACAGGGACCCCCTCTCTGCGGTGGGGAGACCCCGGTTATCTCCTTGTGTTTGGAAGAGAACATCATCAAAACGAAGCGCCTATGCGAGACACCACTGCTTTGCACAAAGAAAAGCAAGCTGCCTAAGCCATTTTGTAGCAGGACAATACAAAATCTGGAATTAGGAAATAAAACCTCGTCCCGAAAGCTCAGTAGTGAAACCCCATCCTGTACTCGGCCGTGGAGCAGGAGGAGAGGAGACCAGGAGCGCCCGTCTCTAGTCGGGCAGCACTTCATCTCCCCGAACCCTGTGATCTCTCCATTTTGCAAAATACATTATGATATTCCCGACAGCTACGTTATACGGTGCTCATCTAATAAAAACTGCATTAGAGACCACAACATCCAGAGTTTAAAAATTTCCACAAAATCATGAGTCCGATCTATTCTGGACCATCTACCTACACCGATTTTGAGCCTGTTGACAAGCGACCTCACAGAGGAAAACCCTTCTTGAAAGGGGGAGATACTCTACATTTTTTTGAGGCAACACATACTGACAACAGCAACGAAGTCGACTCCAGTGTTACAGGGTTTATACCCTCAGCAGCGCGACCAACTGCACAGTGGACGAGGTGGCACCAGACTGAACTCCAGAAGGGTAGATCAGAACTCCGCAAAACGACCTTCCCTCAAAAAGGAGTTTACTTTACTCTTTTGTCAGCCTGTGTGTAAAGCAAAAAATTCAAACCAGATGTTTCAAAATAAGAAAGACAATGGAAATATCACCACTTTCAGAAAAATACTGCCACCAGCAGTTAATAATTTGGGATAACTGCCCTGATACTATGACCTTTATCCTCTGAAGCCATCAGGCATATCCTTTAGCTGAATAAAGACATAGTTCTATTATTCTCCCTTCAGCTTTCATAAGTGTTGCTGTCTCAATCACTTGGACTCTACGCTAGAAGATGAAAGCGGGGTTGCTGCCCAGTTACGTACACCCATTTAAGCATTCACAGCAATAAAACACAATTTAACGGAGACCTTGCAGAAAGCTTGTGTAAGGAATCAAACGCAGACCTCCTAAGTCACCGAGTGCCCCAAGAAAAAGGCCATGCTTCCTCCAATATCCCCTTTTAAAACCTCAGAGCACAAGGACAGAGGCATCGCGCCACTCAAGAGTTCCCCTTGGTGTCCCAGAGCATCCTGCAGCAATTCAGAGCACGGCACCTATTCCAAAAAAACCAAGCCAAACAAAAAAAAGCACTTTCCCACAGGGACACTGTGTATTTATTTGTCGATTTGAAGGAAAAAAGAGGGTCAAGTGGCCAAATCCAACCTTGGAGGTTTGCTTCCACTTAGCCGGGCCAGAGGATGATTAATTAAATTTTTGTCTTGAAGATGATACATCTGAGGTCTAAGGTATCTTGAGGCGGACTCAACTTTTCTAACAGATCCACCTTCCCGTGAGACAGAAGTTCCAACGATGACCAAGGAAGACAGTTTAAACTTAACACTAGTAAGAAAGAAAGAGACACCCAGGAACTACTGGCTCCGGCAGAGGGTTTAATCTCAGAGGACTCGCGCTGCAGTTCCAGAGAGCTTCACGACGTTAACGAAAGGGCTCCCGTACCGCAACGAGCAGTCTTTGCATTTGTTCATACTGATCCAAAAGCATGACACACACACATAAAAAAAAAAAATAAGCTTCCTTTCACAGACCAGATCTTACCCATGCTCTAAAATGCCCTTTCGATCGCTCTTCAAAAATCAATGCGATGCTCACTTGGTTGAAGTTACAGAACTACTGACCCGAAACACAACATCCCCCCCTGCAGAGCAGGAGCCCTGGGCAGCCCCGTCCTGCGGTACCCCCAGCACACCCCGTCCCTCTGCAGGTAGCCCAAGGAAGCACCACAACTCTTATCCAGAATACAGCTTCATCTGCATTAGCAAATATGCAACAGTTTTGCCTCAGTCCATTCAACAATCTCGTGTATACTCTCATCCAAAAATATCTGGCAAGGAAGGAAGACAAACAAGGAAAGAAAAGGCAATGCAGCGGGGATTTTTTTGATTTTTCCCCTGGAGTTGTTGTATCTACACAAATCAAAGAAGTTGCAATGGGTCTATGACTGTGGTGAGAACCTGAAGCAAAACAAACTTCAGCCGTTCCTCTGAACGGAAAGGACGGAAACTTTAACTGAACTATGGCTGCATTTACAGTAAAACACTAAAATTCCCCAAGAAACTTTGCCATCAATCTGTCCTTCGGTACAGCACACAGCAGGAGGCAGAGATAGAATGTACATGAGCTGCGAAGGACACGTGAAGTACGGGGCTCTGCCACGTCCCAGGCTCACCAGTGGGAAGAGAGGAGACCGTTGCTCTTCACCGGCGCTGCCGTGAACACTGTTCCCAGTAAATTCCAGTAAAGTGGAGAGTCTGGTCAGCCAGCATAAGCTGCATCCTGATGCGCTCAAGCATGTGTTAGAATTTCAGAGTCAAATCCATTCATTTAGCAAGTTTTAAATGTGATTTGGCCAGATTATTAAAAAAAAAAAAGAGACAAAACAAAAAAACCCAACCAAAACCAACCCAAAATCCTTCAAAGCAACAAAATTTTGCATCCAAACCCTACAGTTCAGAGCACAGCCATTACGCCAATTTCATACAATTTCTATTAGAGGTTCTTTTTAATTATCCCATGTAACAAAAGGAGAACAGGATTACTCTGAGGTTCCAGGGCAGTGCAACATTCGTCAAGCACACAGATCATAACCAGTAAGACCTAAAATTAAAGGAACCAAAGAGTTCAGATAGATTATTTGCCTGAGAGCACTAACTATATATAGGGACGCCTACAAACTCTGCACTCTCATCCTTCCTGGCAGTTTTCATTTAAGCAACAAGCAGGGGCTTAAGTCAGGCCAGCTCACGTGCAACTTCAAGAAGCAAGAGCTTAAAGCCGTGGGTGTATCTGGTACTTGTGTGCCCCGCACATCAGGAGACAATAGATGGGTGCGAGCAGTTTTTGTGGAAAATAGACCAAACGTATCAAATGCAGACTTTTTGGCTTATCCAGCCTTGTACTTCAGTTGGAAGGAAAATCCAGAGTCTGGAGCTTAATGTGAGAAGACAACACAATACATATAGTGGTTTTGGAATGTGGGATTTTTTTGTTTGTTTCTTGTTTATTTTTTTTTATTTTTTTTTTAAATAAGACTGCAACTGATACAAAATCTGTAGGAATAATTTCTGTTTATCAGCCAGCCCTAACTGTTTTTGATCAAGTCACAATTAATACAGATAAGATAGTTAATATGCTGATTTATCACTCTTGGCAAACAGAGAAAATACAGGAAAAAATGCCTACAAAGTTTTCCAGTTTGTTTTACAGAGAACATGTTCATCCCAAGATCGCTATCAAGCCAAAGCAAGAATTGGGGATAGCTAGACAGAAGCCAGATCTTGTGTTTTATTAGCAATATCATTCTCACTACTGCCATCACGCTTGTGTGCTGTCACAAAATCATTTTCTCAATCTCTCTCCCTTTCCTTGTATAACTGAGAAGCCTCGCTTTTTAGAATTCTGAAGTGAAATAAATATATTTTGAGGTTATCTATTTGGAGAGTTACTGTAATTCTGAGGATTTAAGATAGCCCAGCACACCACAGCTGCTCACAGGGCCAAGCACTATCCTTGCCTGTAAACACCTCCCACCTCTATTTACGAGCAAGGTTTTCCTAGAACTGGGATGACTGAAGGATGATCCTGAAGGATCCTGATGCTTTTGCTCCAGAAAAGAGGACAATTTGTCCTCGTAGACCAGACTGAGGACAGCACCTCCCGTCCAGATAGCCGGTGACACGATGGTGTCCAAGAAGATCACTCGTGGTCTCTGCCAAACCTTGCTGCGAGTACACCAGAAATCATGACCATAACCAGTACTGCGTCTGCAACTAGTTCATTTTGTGTGGTTCAGGAAACGGTACTAGGAAAAAAAAAAAACCCTTGGAAAATCGTCAGAACTTGCTGAAGGGAGCTGCATCTGGAGTATAATAAATGCAACGTGATGCAGTAGGCTCCAAGAACGGCTCCAGGAGAAAGCCCCAGCTGGAAGCAACTGACACTCAAGGCAGGGACAAATGTGGTAGGAAAGTCATGTATTCAGGGGAAGGAAAGAACGGAGGAGAGATGAAGAACAGAGGAAAGGGAAAGCAGAGCTTGGAAGCGTGGTAAGACGTCGGGATTCAACCAGGTTTGACAAGCGTCCTTTCCCTCCAGCACCCATGCTGATGTAAATCCCTGTACTCGCAAGCAAAGCGATCCACATGGCGCTATTCTACCATCCAAACCAGACATGTCCTTATCAAGGGGGGAGGACTCCCCTGCCTCCCATTCCTTCTCTGCAGTAGGTCCAGGATAATTACACACCAGCTCCCAGTGCTGCAAAAACGCCAGGCAGAGGAGCAAGATTTTGGTTTGGCCTTGCGTGACCTCTCATCAAAGACTTCTCCCACTACAGACTTTCTTCTGTTTCTTCTGGCATCGGAAAATGTGCTCAAACCAGATCCTATTTTTAAATTTAACATCAAGGTTTAGGAAAACAAAAATATTAAAAGAGATATATTTTTTTAAAAAGTTTAACGCAGAGATATTGCCGGGTTTGTATTTCAAATCTTGGAAATCAACTGATTTCAGAAAGATAATCCATTCAATCAGCTTTATGTCAGCTAAACTGTGATTATTGCTGGGCCACCTTTTCCAATGAAAATATTATGTTTTCAGTTCTAAAAGCATTAAGGAAGTTTAAAAGCCAAAACACCATACATCACTAAGCATGAATTTTACCCAAGAAGTTTGTAGCAGTTCAGTCATTTTAAGCAACAGCTCTTTTTCACCTCCTCAGAAAATCAGCTCAACTGCTTTCAAGACACAGGTCTTAGGAAAGCCGCAAGCTAAATTCCTCTAAAGATCAAAGGTTTGGGAAAGTAAACAAAACACTTAAAATAAAAAATAATAAAAAAAAAAAGTCCTTATGAAATGAAGGTCCACCTTCCCTACAAATGCCAGTTGTATTCTTATACATGCAAGGGATCAGACTCATCCAGAGACAAGCCTCCTCTGTACCACAGGCACCTCCAGACTCAGATTGCATTCGCTTGGAGATATTTGCATCCTGAGGTTGGTCAGCTGCTCAGCACCACGTTTACGCTCCGGGAGCGGAGCCACACAGAGACCAGGGCACCACTACGACGCAGGAGCGGAGCCCCAGAGCCTGGGAAGCTGCTGCTGTACTTCCAGAAGTTTGCAGAATCATTCAGGCTCATTTTTGTTATTTGAGATGACCCAGGGTTTAATCCTTCTCTGTTACGAATTTTATACAAACACGCTTTATGAAAGGTGTTCCAACCTACAAACAGTATCCAAAGAGCTCATCCAAAGCCTCATGAAATTCTTAATTGTATTTATTAACTTCGGCGGAATTGGGATCAGACTGCCTCCTTATTCAAGCATTATTTTTTGTATGGGGAAACCTCTTCTCCCTCCTTGCAGAAACTGAATACAACGATATCCTATTACCACCTGAAATAAGAACGCTGTGCAGAGAGAGGACGTTCCCTCATCTCGTCTAAATAGGTGTTATTGTTCCAGATGCTCTCTGGGAAGTTAAGCGTACAGCCCCGTGTTCATCATCCTGTTTGCGCGTCTTCCAACAGAGACGGACGCCAACAGAGCAGAAACACTGGCACGCATTTCAAAAATATTATAAATTCACAAAGAGCATACGCATGTGGGGGCAAGTATCGCAACAAAAGAGTGAGAATACCTGATTCTAATTTATTCGGTTTTTGGTATGAGCAATCTTTTTAGATATTCTTCAAAAAAAAGAGCGTGCATACCTGTGTTAATTAGTAGGTAGCGATTACGCCAGAAGACACTTTCAGAGATTTACTCCTAGCCAGCACAGTACAACTGCTCGACACGGAAGTCATCCGTTACCCCAGTTCACTGCTGCTGTGCAAGACAGAAGCACCTCCTAAATATCAGGCTGAGCAACTTGTGTAATTGTCCCTTTGGCAGAAGTTTTATGGAGAAAGCTGAAAACCATCACCTTCCCTCAATCACGCTGACGGAAGAGGTCTTGTTTTACATATACTAAAGCAGTATTTGGATAAAGTAATCGGGCTCTCGCAGTCTAAGTTATTTCTCTTAGGAAAGCATCAAGAGTTGGAAAAAGTTTACAGATGAATTGCCATTAAACATCAAAGATACCAAGTTTTTTTAGGAGCACCCGGAAGTGCCCCTCCTCCCCATAATTCCTGCGCAGTTGATAAGGATCTCGTGTTTTCAGTTTCACACCCCAAATCTGCACTGCTGCAATACCCGACATCCCAGTGAACACAGATTCATTACTCCGAGAACCGTTCAAGCCGTTTTGCACAGACAGGCAGGTCTCAGTTCTTCCGCGTTCCCACTCCAGCATCAGCTGGTGTCGGAACCAGGAATAAACGGGGCTTCTAGACTTCCCACTCAATATACTGGATCTTGCTGCACTGTAAAGAAGAAAGCAAGACCTCAAAGGGCCACAGACTTTTTGACAAAATTTTTATCCAAGTACAGCCAGAACCTGGGTTAAAAGCATGGTGGAAGATTGGGAATCTGACTTTAAAACGATGCCCATAAATCTGGCTGACGGAACCACCCAATTCCCGTATCTCATACACAAGTCAAAGAAAAAGCTTTACACGTTTGTAATAATAGACTTCTCCAAAGTGATAAGGAACTTTGAATTCATGCTTTCAGATGTCAAAATTCAGACATCTTAAGGAGGCTGGACTTTCAAAGAAGTATTAAGAACTCGTCCTACAGAGACTTGCTGCAGACACATGCTGTCTTTTCAGAACACAAAATCCACAAGTTACTTCAAAAAGAAAGTCAGACTGATCCATACGTACTGCTCTGTCAGGAAGAATCACGTTGCAATTAAAACTCCTCTGTTCAGAGAATTATAAGCTACTATTTTTCCTATATCGCAGCTCAATTAAAAAAACCCAAACCACTCTTCCTCACATAAATCTCAATCAGTAGCTTGAAGCGCATCCTCTTTGTAACTCGTACGTTTTTCTATTCAAGACCATATTTCTTTACTCAGCTGCTCATCACAGCTGCTGCTGCTGTCAAAGCTTGTGGAAGAAAAGTCAGTAGGGAAGTTATACAGCTGTTGAATCTCAGGTGAAGAGCCAGAGCTGCAACACACACGTACAATTTTAATTCTCTCTACCTTTAGGATGCAGACAACTTCTCCCTAGTGCCATCTGACCACACACAGTTCACTGTGCCGGTATCCCAGACGTTACAGTGCAAGTGCAGCACGTGGGTCGGAACTCACCTTTTTGAGGTACTCATGTCCACAGGCTCATCTCCCGTCTGAACCTCCACTTTAATGGTTGCTTTCACCTCTCCACTTTTTAATAATCCTTGCACTTTGCCAGCTCCAGGATCTGCCTTTATTTTCATGTCGCCTTCAGCATTTATATCTGCTCCTAACAGTCCTTTCTCCATTTTTATTTTTTTACTGTCCACATCATTATGTGTTATCTCACGTTCTAACGCTCGTTTCTGACT
This sequence comes from Burhinus bistriatus, assembly GCA_013397275.1. NCBI lineage: Eukaryota > Metazoa > Chordata > Aves > Charadriiformes > Burhinidae > Burhinus > Burhinus bistriatus. The sequence goes on along the minus strand of VYXH01004454.1, from coordinate 88,494 downwards.
CCGTGTCCTGCATGCTTCCTCTGTCATTGTGAGGCTCTGGGGAGAGAGGAGACACAAACGAGTTAAGTACACTGGAAAAAAAATAAGTTGGACAAAACACCTTAATTTCAAAACAGGGCAAAGTACAGCAGTTACCGCAAAAAGGAGTTCAGAAAGAGCAATAAAAGTTTTGCCAGTACGCTCACTTACCCTATCTTCAAAATGCATCTCAGTCTGAAGCTATTAAGCACCCAGCATCATCACTGTACTTACACTTTTTATGTTAGGGAAAAACAAACAAGCAAAAAGCAAAACAAGAACACACACACAAACCCCACTAAGCATAAACTACAATCACCAAGGAGAAAAAAAACCAGCCTGCACTAGAGCACAGGAGAATATACAAACCCCCATGACGAAAAAAGTTTGGCTCTTTACCAAAAGGCGGGAAGAATGTATGTATTTGCCTCACATGCAAATAAACGCAATTACAAAATTCTAGATTAGGATCTCCCTGGGACTGCTGCCATGCCTTTCTGAGGACCTGAGCCTGATGGCAAGTTTTGGGAACCAGACACTATGGGGAAAAGGACCACCACACCCTGCGTGAAGAGAGGCTTCCATATCTCTTGACAGCCTGCCGCCAGGCGCTAAGGCACTGCCATTGTAATGCTCAAGTTGAGACTTTCTCCCCTCCTGGTGCAGGAGCCAGGCTTTTCCAGGCGGCTGGGCTCGGGGGGGACCGGGCTTAACCCCTCGCCTGCCGGGGGCGCGGAAGGTCCCGCTCCTGGTGGGCTCTGACATCTCAGCCCGCACTTCGGTACCTGCGGACACCCATCCATGGGACGCGGAGCTGAGTCAGGCTTTGATCCCATGACATCACTGGGCTCCACATGACCCTTCCCAGGATGCAGCCTGCGAGACAAAGCACTTTCCAGAAACCAGTCTGAGCCGGCGGCAGGCAACCCGCAGCGGGGCTAACCCTGCCGCCGGCCGGCACCCCCAGCACCCCTCTCCTCCTCCTCCTCAGGCACCCTCCGCTCCCCTCCGGCTGCTGGGGACACCGGGCACCAAGGGGGTGGCATGGGGGCAAAGGGAG
>VYXH01004454.1:62043-87298 GCA_013397275.1 Burhinus bistriatus | reverse complement strand
TTTTTTTTTTTTTTCCCCCCTCTCCTCCTTTTACAATGGATTTCAAGAGTAAGGCCGGCACACAATAGTTGAACAAAGTCTTTGAAATGTTTTTAGCAGCGAGAGATTAACATAATTGCATAAGATAATTAACCTCTGCTCACCCCCCCCGTTATTCAACAATGTCACATAAGCATTATGCGAAATTGCCGTTTTGATGGTATAAGCCCCATGCAAGTGACCACAAGTTTCTCTGCATAGTGTTGGATGAAATATATATATATTTCTTTTTTTTTGAGGGGGGTGGGTGGAATTAAAATCATAGTCAATACGCAAAGTGCCTCCCCTCGGCTGATCTGCATTTGTAGCGTGACCGTGCTTGAACTTACAATAGTGGAAGAAAGGTGTGTTTTACAGAAAGGCTAAGTTAACGTCAGTATTTATGACGGCGAGCAAACAGCACACAGCCCAGGCAGACAGGCAGCAGCACGGAGATTTTCGGCACGGCTCAGCGTACCCCGGCTGATAGAGAGCAGCCTTTTCCCAACCCCACTCGCCTCAGACAGCCCTCCGAAAGCACAGCTTTTAATTATAATAGCGCCTCGGCTTAAGTATCTCTGCTGACAATACGGCAGCATGACAACCGCTTCCCCCCCTGAACGAGCGATCAGACAGCCTGACCGGGAATCGCAACTCTTATTCCTATTAACTCAGCGCAAACGTATCCAAACCCAGGGCTAAAACAAAGGACCGGCCAGCTATCGCCCAGCTTACGAATACTGAGATGTGCCATTAATCACAGTGACTTTCTTGAAGCAAGACTGCTTCGTCAGTAGGAAACCTCCTGGGGGGACGGGGGGAAGAGCCCGATCTGAGTTTATTTTCAGTATCTTCATATTCTCCAGCCTCGCAGGGATGAGCGGCAGCAACTCCAGCAGCCTGCGCTGATCCGAGAGCTACAGCAGCACTTCAGGCACTCCGGCTCCAAACTTCAAGAACATTTACACGACGCTGTACTTCTTCACGTTTCCCAGTTTTGCTTGGGACGGGGAAGGCGGTATCTTGAGCTGTACCCGGATATTTCACAGCACATCACGGGCAGAGCTGCCGAATCTCGCTTACCTGCCTTAACATCACAAGCAATGGAAATGATCTAAATCTCCTGCCGGCACTAAGTGTTGTTTAAAAAATTAATGCAGCCAAAATCCTAACGTGAAGACAGGTCATGCGTACCCAATACTTCACTAAGCACCGGTTTTCTAGCTAACGAAGACAGCTGATCTCGGAGTGCTGGGGAGAGGCAGACCCACTCGGAGCATTTCCAGGGGCAAAGCCTTCGTACACGAACTCCTTACAAAGGTCAGACTGAAGAGATAAGCAACCCTGATGAAAACGCACCGTGTACCTTTTCAGCAAAACCCTCCCCTGTTACGAATCCTCGAGGGCATCACATCCTGCACCCTCTAATTCCTTTACGAACTAGCAGCAGCCATTTCTCCTCGTAACCACCCATCGCCCCCTTATCAGACACTGACAAACTTCACTGGGAAACGGCCTCGGCTTCCCCGTGCGTTCCCTGCTCACGCAGTCAAAAAGCAACACCTCCGTTCTCCTTCGAGGAACGGTGCTGCTGCTACGACAACTTTTCTGCAAATCAAAATTCAGTCCGAATTTCTGTGAAAAATTCACAGCACCTTGTCGCAACGATGTAGGCTGGAAGGCAGCAACTGGGGACAGCGATTGCTGGAGAGGAGTATTTGCAGCACAACGGGAACAGCGTGTCGTGAAGATCTACGTTACTGGAAAGACCTTGGGATGAGGTTGCACTAAGATTTTTACAGCTAAATCTGAAGATTGCAAGTGCAGGCTCAAGGTTTATACACCCTGCAATAGAGAGATCTGGTTGCAGAGTTCCCCTACCACCACAGTGATTAAATCACACTTAACTGCAGATGAGCCCTAAAACCCAGCTCCCTGGAAGAGTTTTAACCCTGTCAGGAAATAGTACTGGAAGACAATTTGCTAACACGGATGGAGATGCAGAGACACCTAAAGGAAAATTAACGTGGCACTGAGAGAAGGGGAGGAGAATAACGAGAAGGATTTCTTCAAAAAGGCCATTCTGCCTTTCTTTTCAGGAAGAGAGATGAAAACTGGTTAAGATCAGAGTCTTTCATGGGAACCACCCGGGTTACTGGGCCCCATGTCCTGCAAGTCAGAGGGCACCAAGAAGCGGGTGTACAGTTCAGGCGAGTCCCTGGCAGGATCCGTTTCACCCAGCAGGCTACAAACCACTTCCCAAAACAACCTAAACTCAAGGTCTGTAGGAAAAGGTTAAAACCAGACGGTACCCTGGAAGAGAGGAGGAAGAAGAGGAGACCTGCACCAGCAGAGACGGCGTCCTTGTTCATGGAGAGGACACGAGCGGCTCCTTGCACTACAGGAGGAGGTTAGAGAAACTCAGACCCACCTGGGATGAAAACTCCCTCCTCGTGGCAAATCTGGCAATTTGCTTAATCCCCAGTACCCGAGGAGGGCAGGCCAGTCATCACAGGAGACTTTACCACCACCATCAAACAGCACCTTACCAGTACACTCTGTGACCAGCCCTGAAGTCTGCTGGATTTATTGGGATCGCACCTTCACCAATTGATTCCACGAGATGAGAATAAATCAGCTAGATGTTTCAAAACATCCAGCCTGTTTCAAGAACGACATACAACTTCTGAAGCTATTCCCGAAATCCCCACTTCGGCTTCTCCACCATTCACAGCAAAAGGAACCGATCAACACGAACAGTAAACAGCTTCAGTTCAACTTGACTATATCTTTTATTCGAAAGAAGGAAGAGAAAGTAAGGATTACACAGTAAATTTTAAGTTTTATGGAAGGTTCTGCTTTTTATTACAAGGAACGGCATAGCTCGGGGCAGAGCGCCCAGGACCTAAGCAGCAAATATTCAGTTGTAAGTGCTATCGCTGTAACAGATTAACTACTACGATCAATTCAAAAGTCAGTTTAGTATACCATATAAAATGCAGTAAACTCCTCGCACTGCAGGCCATTACATTGGTCACCCTGAAGCCCTGTCAAAAATTCCTCCGCGCAGCTCCACTGCCCTCCGGAGCACACTGACAACAGGAAAAACCCAAAACCTCCTGTGTTCACAACCTATTTAGGCTAGCCCAGTAAACATGGCGTATGCTTGTGCTGCCACCCGTATGCTTTCTATTGGGAAAAGGGTCCTTCCAAACCCTTCCTCCATCTGAAGGGCGGAACAGCAGGACCAAGAAGACAAACCTGGTTTATCTCAGCCAGTGTCTTTTCCAGGGTAGAACACCGTCACGCAGAGCCCAGCCCCATGCAAAGGGCTGGGGATGCTGCGGCAATCACCTGCTTGCTTTTGCTGCTGCAGGGAGAAGTTACAGAAGAAGAAGAAAAAAAAAACCTCACAAAGTTCTAGTTTAAGACTTGGGAAATTAATTACTTTGTGCTGATGTGCGATCCAACCCGGAATAAACCCATGCAGCTGCAGAATCCGTGCCTGGCTCACCCGGTCGCTGCCTGAGCGTGGCACGAACAGGCAACCGGGACGGCAGCCGAAACAGGTCTGATGCGTAAGCACACAAAGAACACCGACACGGTACATGAAGACAAAACCACAACTGAAAAAAAAAAAAAAAAGCTCAGCACACTTTGCTTGCTGTTTGTAATGTACACTTCCACTTTTCCCCACATCACATTCAGAGTTATCCCTATCACCTGCTCTCCCATTCATGATTTATAACTTCCTCGTACAAACTCCAAGTAATTCCTTCACACAGTAGTTCTGCTTACTTTTCACTCTTTAGCACAACTTGGTACTTCGAAGTTAAGAGGACTGAAGTTTAAGTGCCACCCCGACGCTTTGCCGGAGCCATCAGCAGTACCGGCGAGCACCGGCAGCAGGAACGGGTTCGGCACAGACCATCTGCAGACGGGCTCGGATCCCACTGCGGCCGCACACGAACCCACCCAGCTACGCGATACTCGCTCTTTTCGGTAGCCAAAAGCAAAGATCAACAACCATCTTCCCCAGCATCACCTGGAAACTTTTACAGCAAGGGGGGGGGGGAGATGACAAAAAAACAAACAAAAAGAGACAAGGTTACAGAGGAGCAAAGAGGGAGGTAAAGAGAGGCGAGATGCCCCTCAGTGAGTATTTCCTAAAGGCAGTCGGATTAAAAACTGACTCTGCAGAGTCACCGGCACCCAGCGCAGACCCGACGTGCACACCAGACCGGCTTCCACCGCGGATCACCCACACACCCTCCCCACCGAGCCTGGGAATTGACTTCTCATAGCAGGATGTAAAAAGTTTCAATGAGGAGTCACTGTTTTGAACGAGCTTAATTTCTTGTTATACGGTAAGTGGGTTTTTTCCCTATACACAGTCATTGATCACGAAGCCAGAAGGGAGACGTCCTGGAAAAAGGCATTAAAATTTGTATGTGTCCTACTGTGTGCGTGTGCATTCATGTGCGCACGTGCATTAATGTGCACACACATGCACACGCAGAGAAGTTCATGACCTTGTCACATCGGCTTTTAGAAAAATAAAACTTTAGAAAGCCAAAGTGAGAACTAGGTTTTATTTTTTTTTTTTTTAAAAAAAGACTAAATTAACGCAACAGTAAGAGGGCAAGAATACTGGTTATTTTGCGGGTTGGGAAAAAAAAAAAAAAAATTTAAAAAAATAAAAAAATCATCCCGCACCTGACTTCAACTGGGCAACCAAAAATCCATCCTTTCCCCGAGGAAGGCAACAAAAAGCCAGAGGTGGGTTGATCCCTTTGCTCTCTCAGCCATTATTCCCATACCATGAGACCTGAAAAGAAGAAGAGCTGCCAGCGCCGAAGACCCTCCCTTCGGCAGAGGGGAGGAGAGGGGGGTCCCCGCTGCCCCGGCCGGGAGCACCGCAGCCCACCAAGGGTTAAGCCCTGCCATTTTGGTGCCATTCACCGGGATGGCCATTAAGGCTGTTACATAACAAAATGGCAGCCCTTAACCCTTCCCTCGCCGGGTTCCCACGCTGCTCGCCTGCGTGGCCGGCCTCCGCCTCCACAGCCCTGCTGCCCTTTTTCATTATTAGGATTATTCCCCCCCCACCTCCTTCTTTAAGCATTCAGGGGGAAAACTAAACGAGCTCGCTCAGGACTGTGGAGTAGTTGCGATTAAAAGGAGCCCACGGGAGTTTCCGCTGTGCCACCGGTGTCTGGAGGCAGCAGAGGAGGAAAGTTCTCCGCTGGCCACGGGACAGCAGCCGAGCGGGGCCACCGGCGGAAAAGCATCATTTCGGGGATACTAGCCCCAATGGACTGCTGAAGGAAAACAGCCAAAGCGTGGGGTACCAGCATCCTACGCTGTCCTGAGACCAGCCACGGTGTTCCCACGGCGTTCCCAGTGGGAGCACCTGCAGCAGCTCCTCCCGCACCTCCAGCATCCCAGAACCTGCCCGTATCTCCATCCCAGGGACCAGGCACTGTAACAGACACCGTGCCCACGGCACAACTGCTCACCCTCATTATAGTGTGGTAGGAAGCAATTCAGCCTGGGTTTGACTAAATATTTACTAAAATGAACAGACAAACATTTGCAGAAAGGCGCTGAAGTCGAGCTCTGAGCACCACAAACATGAAGTTCTGTATTTGGCCAGAAACAGGACTTTGGTAGCTGAAGTCCCACTGCACTAGGAGTCACGCTTCTGCTTTCCACAGTATTTGTGTCAACTCACCTTAAAAATCACGATTACGGCTGAGTTTGGCTCTATTTATTAGTCTGGAGTCCAACCACTATCTAAGGGCTCCGTATAACAAAGAGAGAAGCGTTCACAATTCTTAAGAGAAAGCTCCACGTGCCACATAGATCACGTTAAACACGCAGCTGTGTAAATGGAAAATAGCTGTTGCCTGTAAAAATCAGCCTAGGAACTTGCTAAATTTTTCTGAGAACTTCAGAGAAGTGTTCGCTATCAAGGCGATCTTAGGAAAAAAAAAAAAAAGGCAACTAAACAAACTGCAGGAAAGTAGCAGTTTTTCCTCCTAAATACCTTTTACTAGCGTTGCTATTCTTTACTCAGCCTAAAAAAACCCCTCACTTCTCAGTCCTGCCACAAGGACACACATTCCCTGGTTTGCTCGGCAAAGCGGAGCCGGTTTTTCGCCTGCTCTGTGATCGTGATTCATAGCTGTAGCTTTCAGGAACGAACCGCACGGTTCCGTACGGAGCTGGTTCATTGTCACCCCTGAGCCGGCCGGGGGGAATCCAACCACCCTCAGACGAGGCAGCTGAAGAAGAATGAAATCAAAGCCATTTGGTTAAAAGACACCAGCTATTATCAGGAGCGCAGGGTCTGACTCCACCTCGGCGAGAAAGACTCTGCCTTTCTTCAAGGTACGGATTCTCCAAGTACATCGATCCTCACGGATATTAACTGATCATTAAAAACTGTTTATCCGCTGTTTATTTTGACTCAAAAATAAAACCTTCCACTTAAAGGACTACAACTTGATTTAAACTTTTATTTGCTGGGAAAAGATTTAAATATTAAGTAACGGCACCATAGATTGCAATCAGCTCCTCTCCCCTTCTTCCACCCCCCTCCCCATTTAATGTATGCTTCTTATTAGGGGAGGGATCTCGGTTGGTTCATTTATTTTTATGCAACAGCAGCAAAATTAGCATCTTTAAATACTCAGTCACAACAACAATCAGCTTTTCCAGCACCACATGCTGTGCATATTATAATACAGGCAATTCCTTGGGTTTCTGCATTTTAAAAACTTAAGAGAAAGGAGGCTCTCTGCACACAGACCATCCAAACTGGCGGCAGCACCTCTCCTCTCCAGGAAGTGCCGTGCTCCGGATTCACGTTCAACCCAATATAAATTATTTAATACAGCCTGCGTACAACATAGAGGGAATTGGTTTAAGTGGACAGAAGGGACAAGGCACCAAGCGAAAGACCTAAACAACAACGGAATTTTCTTATTTACCAATCAATATTCTAATTCTTGTAAAGAGAACTTGAAAATTACATTAATTCTAAGGTCCACTGCTTCAGGTTTAAAGAAGTGTTTTTTAGAGGGTACGACTTACAGCCACTACACGAGGGATTTGTTTGACCTGAATTCTCCCCCAAGTTTTATGGATCTATTTTTGTCTAGAAACCACTGGGCAGGAAGTCTGCTAATGACTATGTCTGGGCTTTGTATTACCAAAAAAATCACGGAGATTCCTCAGTGCAGGATAGCCGTTAAATACCAGTTTCCATTATGGTTCAAAACGCAGTATTTGGATAACAAGTTGAATTGGCAAAATCAGACAGCATTTATGCACACTGCTCTCTACAACTGCGCTGAGCTGTTTTTCAGGTGTTTTCTGGTGATAACTCACTCAACAAGAGAGCAGATTAAGACATTTCCGTGACTCTGGTCCTAAGTGTGATGCTCTCTGCTACTCTCACTGTTACTCCTACTCCTTCACCTCTGACTGATGTCATTAAGAAAGGTGTTTTTATGGTTTTATTTAGCCTTTTGGTCTCATGAAAGATGGCACTACTTTGCAAGATTTGGAAACTTAGGTAATAAATAGTCCCCCAAAAAATCAGTGGTGCTCATGACTTGCACAATATTAGTTCTGACGTTGACTCTGGTAAAACACAGTACATCAAATGAGTAAATCGATGAGCAGAGACATCACCACCTACGCCAGGAAAAATGAGACTGGAAGAAAAGCAGACCAGAAATGCTTAACAGTGATCACCGGAGCCCTTCGCAATACATGTTTTGGAGGGAAAAAAACCTGCTGGATAAATCCTAAAATTGCTCTTTATAAAATGGTTCATTTGACAATGCAGTGGGGCAGGTGAGCACCACCACACACAGGACAGCTGGTCAAGAGAGCTTTACTTCAGCTACGCCACTGAGCGCTGCCAGAGCTACAAGGTATCTGCAGAAATTTCACTTCCATTCACAATTTTTCTTCTGGGAGTTGCACAAATAATCAAAATATACAGAAAGCCTCAAGGGAGGCGTTTCTGTGAACTTGCTTTTGCTTCTCCTCTTGTTCAAGACCGACAATATTGTGCAGCTGTTGTGAACGTCCAGTTAAAAGGAAGTGAAACTTCTGTCCCTTAGTAAGCTAGGGAGGATTTACCTACTTCAGAGTGCGGATTAAGTGCTAAGTGAAAGACCACTTTTGGTTAAGGCACAGGAACCAAGTTCTGATCCGAGTTTAACCTGGGAGCTCCTCTACAGGTCTTCCTTGTCCTGCCAGACAAGGCAGGAGCTGAGGTGCAAAAGACCAGAAGCCAATTCCACCCTCCCAGCCCACCTCCTCATTTTCAGTACCGCACAGGGGAGAGGGGGCATCTGGGCAACATTAGAGATTTGTCTTCCATCTTATTCACAACTCCTACCTGTCAGTGAAGTTCATGGGTTCCAGGTGGGATCCTGACCGGGCCGAGTGGCTGAAAGTGACTGCAGCGAGGCTCCTGAGGGGAGAGACAAGGCGGTTAGTATACCTGGTGTCACACCCACCACCTTCACCCAAAGCACGCTCGCCGATGAGACAGTCGTCCTCAAATATTGGTACCCATGTGAAAGATGAGAAGACCGCATCCTATTGTTTTAAGGAAAAGAACTGCAAGTCAGGCTTGCATTCAAATGCTTTTGGATGAAAAACAAAAGCACATGCAAAAGTACTTTAAAGTTACTGCTTTTCTTACTCCGTATTTCTTTAATCTTTGCTTCTTATGTTAACACTCTAGGAGGAAACCAACTGCTTCTTGGTATCTCTGGTTTGACCCAAACATCTGCCAGAACCAGCATTCCCATTTCTAGCTGGCTGTTTCCCTTGAGGAGGAAGAGACCCACAAGACCTGCATTGGTCCTAACGGCCGATACCACAGGAGCTTGCTCCGGGCAAGTCTCAAAGCAGTTGCTGTGGCACCTTCCCATTTTGCTTCTTGGACAAACACGGTACAAGTCCATGTGTGCATGCAGGAGAAGACCACTTGAAGACACACATTCAGAAAGAAACATGTTGCTTTTAATTTGTCCAACAAGCCAGCAGGCCCCCAGACAAGCATTTTAATAGCTAGTAAGACGCAGCCAAGAAGGCAGTATTTGTCCAATGTCACCTACATGAAGGTAATATTACTTAAGTGACAGGAATGGTGAGAGACGCAAACGAAGAGAGTCATCTTTGGATGTGACACCATGGTCACGCGCATGCTCACCATCGTGGTTTGACCCCAGCCGGCAACTAGGACCACACAGCAGCTCGCTCACTCCCCTCCCAAGTAGGGGAGAAGATGGAGAAAAGGAGAGGGGGAAAAAACCCTTGTGGGCTGAGATAAAGACAGTTTAATAGAACAGTAACAGAAGAGGAAAATAATAATGCTAAAAGAATATACAAAATGAAGTGATACAACACAAGTTGCTCTCACCACCTGATGATCGGTTGCCCAGCCCGTCCCAAGCAGCTATTGCAGATTCCTGCCTCCCGGCCAAGCCCTGTTTATATACGGAGCAGGACATATGGAATATTCCTTTGGCCAGCTTGTCCTGTCTATGCTCCCTCTCAGCTTCTCTGGGAAGCTGAAAAAGTCTTTGATTAATGTAAACAGTAGTTTGCAACAACTAAAGCAATATGGGTTATCAACATTCTTCTCATATTAAATCCAAAACACAGCAGCTACTAGAAAGCAAATTAAGTCAATCCCAGCTGAAACCAGGACACTCACACATGGGCTCAGTTCAGCAGTTTAGTGACAATTTGGTATATTCACTTAAAGGACCTCAGAGCAAGTTTTAACGCCAAGCTGGAGGCACTGGCGAGGTACAGTCGGAGGTTTTGGTGGGGTACCACCACCGCCCATGCCCCGTAACGTGGATGAAGTCAGTTGTCCCCTGTTCCTGGTGCCACTTGAGATCACACCACTGTTCCCTGCAGAAGCTTCCACGAAGCTGCACATGAAGCAAAGAAAGAAGAGGGAAACGACTTCTTAGAGTTTTTGTCCTGTAGGCAGCACATAAAAATAATTCTAAAAGAACACGCTCATATGTTTATCCGCTTCTTACTCCAGAAAAAGTTCTGCCAGCCGACACTTGCTTATGCTTTACAAAAATCCTTTTACGAGCCTGTACGTACAGCGTATGATATCCAAAGCTCCCTTCTCCCCCTCTATGAAAACACTGAGGGAAGAAACCCACAGCCAGTGTACACTGGTCAGTTAGAAAAGTCAACTAGTTTTGCCATACAACTGGATCAGCAGTAACCTGCGCCAGCAGCACAAGCCGAGTCAAACCCCCCTTATCACAGCCTGCTTTTACCCAGCACAACGCGAATAATCAGTCGACAGCCACAATTTTAGCAGCGGGTCTCGCACGGGGCTGTGCACGCGGACACGCCGCCGGTGTCGGCTCTCGGGGCAGACAGCAGCAGCGCTGGGCTGTAGGTGGAGCACAGTAATTGATGCACACTGGCTGCCAAGACGACTCCTTGGAAGCTCGGCCTCTTATTTCTGCTAAGCCACCAAGAACTGAGTCATTTCCCTCCTCAAAAAGTTGCAGAGCTGTTTTCTTTTGTCCAGAAGGCAGGACCACAGCTCACCAACTTCTAGTCCTCCTCTCTGGACAGGGGAAAACTACTCTCAAGGGTCACCCTTCCGACACCCACCTGAGGATCAAACTGTCCCCCCTCGACCAACCTCCAGCAAGCTCAGAGGTCATCTTGTCCCAAAAGCTGGGAGGTTGCGCCCAGTACATCTTCTCCATTTTACTATTTTAAGCACTGCAAAAGGTTCTAGGAGGTTAAATAAATTGCTACAAAAGTGCAGATATAGAAACTTAATGAATGGATATGGCACTGTATTCTGGTCCCTGATTAGCTATCTAGAGGGCAGGTCTTGCTAATTATAGCTCATCCTATTAGTCCAGTGCTTTTCTAATTAGAAGCCCATTGAAAACCATTGCAACAGCTACTTCAGGGCCTTCAGCAGTGCTATAAAACCCGACAGATACGGCAGTGCTTCCATGCTGCTCCTCGTGCATCTGGCCTGGAGACGAACAAACGCTTCTTCATCACTGAAGACGACAAATACACACAACACACACGGCGTACCGGGTCGTGACAAGCGCTACGGCACAGCCAGGGTAATTGGTAGTTACCATGCTACTGCAGCGAGCAGGAAGCCACAGGTTGTAACACTGCTGGGGGGGGAAAGGAATAAAATAAAATAAATTAAAAAATTTTAAAAAAGAATTATTCTGCCTGGTAGAGATAATTGCTGAACGGGACTGGTAAAGGTCGCAGTGGGAGGGGAGGATCCTCCAGGCATCAGCTCCGTACCGGTTCAGCTCTGCTGGCAGGACGGCACACAAGGCACCTCCAGCACAGACGGAGCCTGTGTTTTGCGAAAAGTTTTCCCCGACAAAGAGGAGTACGGTTACGCGAATGAGCTCGGCAGCAACCTCACGTCAGAGTTGCTCCCCGTGTTTTGGAGGAGTTCGGCAGAGATCGTTCCTTCCAACGTGCTCTGGATGTGGGAAGCCGAAGCTACCGAATCGTATTTCTGAGGCTCTGGCCAGCCTCCATTTTTAATGAACTGTAGCATTAAACTCCCATAGTGCTCGTGTCATGGGACTAAAATAGTTTTCATCTTGCGAGGACACCAGAAGAGCAGTTTAACCGCTTCAGTGCCGCAGGACGCTGGCGGCACGGGACCAGGGCCACCTCTCGTGCTGACCCACATTCAGCGCGTGGAAGTTTCCACTGAAACCCAACAGACCGTGGGCAACCAGCTGCCCGGGGAGGCAGCAGGCGCCACGGACCCAGATCCCGCTCCGGCCCCCACGCTCTGGCCCTCCGCAGCCGGCTCCATCCGTGGCTCAGCCTTCTCCTGCATCTCCAGGATAGCAAGTTCATTTTCACAGCATGCGCCACTAAGGAAAAAAGGTTAAAATGCTTATAAAAATATTAAAGGGTTAATTTTTAAAGAATCTGTTCCGGGAACCTCCTAGGAAGCAGGCAATTAAACAGTTAATACTCGGAAGTGAAACTCCGTCCAAGCAGCAGCTCTGAGTTTTGACAGCACTTCCATCGGAAAAAGTCACTGCACAAGAGAATTGGGCGGCCGAACACCCGAGCCGCAGGTCCGGTGGGCTTCGGTGCATCGTGCTGTCCTCCACGGGCACCGGCGGGGCTCTGCTGGCACCCGGTGACACCACACACTACCCGTCTCGTAGGTCCTGCTCTGGCTCCTCCACCGTTCAAGAAAACCGTGTCTTTAGTACCCTATCACTCTGCAGTTCCTTCAAAGGTTGACTGTTTCATTTAAAAAGAATTGTGGCTCTCATTCTGACAGCGCTACTTTTTAAAACTGTAATAAGTGAAACGTTGAAGAAATTAAACGGGCACCAGACGGAACAGCATCTCTTGCTAACTCACCAGAAGACAAATGGGATCTATTTACTCAGAGCCTACTTTGTCGCTCATGAATTTTTTTTCCCCCTCTTTGAAATGATGATGAAAGTTGTAGATCACAATACCAGGGACCACAATTTAAGCAACATTACTGAATCCCATCAACACTATCTAGAAAAATTACGATCCAGTAAATTCAAGAGAGACTTAGCCTGCAAACCAGGGCATCAAAAACATTACATTTTCGGAATAAGACAGGCTATGGATTCTCTGAGAAGATGAAGGCATGGAAACTATGATACAGGTACCACAGTTTGGCATTACTGCTGTACTTACCTTCTCCAACAACCAAGATAAGAAAACTTCTGTACTTTTTGGAAGGCTGAGTGACCTGGTCAGCAGAAAGTCACATTTCAATTTAAATATTGACAAGAAGGGGCTAGCTTCTGTCTCCTGTGTTCAGGCTTTACTTCCATAAACATTTTTGAATACAGGAGTGAAGTCTTCAAAGACTTTTTTGGTCTAGAAGAGAACTCAAAGTATCAAGTTGGGTTTTTTAAGCATCGATACATCAGTTGAAAGCATTTTTGTACGCTCCAAAAACACAGATTCCTCCCTGCACATATCTCAACAGAATTCTAGGAAGAGCCATCGGGTAGTACTACTAGTCACGGTGCACATTTCCCTAGAGCGTAAGCAGCCATCATGGAGCGGAAAAGCACTTCTCCGGCTTTTACGAACGTGCCGATCCATTCTGTACCTGGCATACGTTGGTATTTCTCCAAATATTCAAGCATTGCTTTTCAACTGCTGTGTGCCTGAAGGTTCAGGTGAAAGCTGCCGAAACACCCTGTATACCCACTCTTCGGTTTTAGCCTCTCTACAGTGAAGTGCCACCTTGTAAGAAGGAAACAAACAAAAAAAAGCTCCTTTCAGATGCTCATTAATACCACCGCTACCCATTTACTGTGTACAAGTCAGATTGCAAATAAAACCTGTTACAAATTAAGAGTCTCTCCCACTCACTCCTGAATTCCTGCGCCAGAGATAACGCATACGACTGCCCTCCCGGGCCATCAATAGCGTTTATAATTACACCCTTCCGATCAATGCCTGCGTGCGCGGGGCAGGGAAGGTAGGGCTGCGGTAACCCTTCAGTTCGGCCGGTCCGTAGACGGGGATCACGCGCTGGGGCAGCCGGAGAGGGCATCGCTTGAGAGGGCAGCAGAAAGTCAGAGAGAGAAAAACTACTTACTGGCAACAGCTGTTCTTCGAGCACGTCACCCCAGCACATCCTTCTTTTGGAGAACGCTTATTCTCCAGTATTTGTTCTCTACTGGATACCAAGGGCCGCCAAATTACACGGAAGCACAGGCAGGCCTTCAAGGAGAATCCCTGCCTTTACTTCTGGATCTGGGCGAGCATGATCTACTAATTACGCCAGCTGCGAAACACTCCATACAGATCTTGACACTCATTTAGCAGAACTAGAGTTCAGCTTTACTCTGCCCTCTCAAATCCTGCCACACTCATACACCAGCGTGCAGGAAAAGAGGAAATCTCCGAGTAAATTTTCTCCAGAAAAAACAGGCTGAACCTTTTGAAAATAAGTGGTATAATCTAATCTCTTGCAATCAAAACTTACTGTTTTGAGGCCAAAGTGCATTTTGGCTTCTCCCGTTCCTTAGTCTGGAATATCTCAGTGGTAATTACATTACCGACCTCCTTCCTCCCACCCCAAACAAGCCCCACGATCTACCTGTGCTTCTGCTGAGATTAGCCAGAATTCAGTCAAGTGTGGATACGTGGAAGATGCAAAGATAAAGAGGTTCCAATGATGCAGTTCAGAAAGAAAAGAAAAAAAATCAACACTAACTGCAATTTATTTTTTTTTTTTTCTTCCAGGAAGCCTTGCTATTCAAGACTTTGCAAATCTGGCTTTCTGTAACCAGAGCCTGGAGGACCCGATTACTGCTGTCCTGGTCAGCCGTCCACAACGCTGAAGCGCCCACAGCAAACGCAACGGAGTTTACAGATGCTACGTGGAAAACGCCACACTGGCCAGCCCCGCGCCGAGTCCCAGGTCAGCACAAAACGGAGTGCATTTCTCTGCAGGTTGATTCAGAAGATCAGGCAGGCTCAAAATACCCAGATCACGATTTGGTTGGCTACTCATGAATAGAAACACCCATGATTGTCTAGGGCTGCACCACGACGGGCTCTAGCAGACACGAACGGGCAGCTTGCTTTCCACTCGTAAAACAATTTATGTCTTCAAACGGGGGCGGAGAGGGGGGCAGGTCCCCCAGGAAATCTCTGAAAAAAACAGTTATTCCTCAAAAAGTCCAGAGGAAACAGCTCTGAGACACTTCAGTTTCATGAAGTAAGAACAGTGTGTTATAAAGTGAGCTACAAAAGCTGATATTTCTAGATAAAGTTAAGCTTAGAGCAACCCTTTGGGTAGACCAGTTTTGTTTTGCTTTGGTTTTTGAGAGCCATACTCCCTTGTACAGAAGCATTTAAGCAACGTCATGTTCTCACTCAAAGGAACAAAGAGGTACGATAAGGAATTAGGGAAGTCCATGAGTGAAACCGAGAGAAAATATTATTTTTGTCATTGATTTTGCAATTAGTAGTTTAAACTGTGAAACGGGAGTTAAGTCAGGGAAAGGATGATGCCACTGATTAAGAGGTTGCATCGGAGCCAGGTCTAAACAGTTTTATACATCTGTTTCACATCTATCCAAGTTAATCTTTGTAATTACTATATGGGTAGACCTGACTCATTAAATCAAAATCTTTGCAAGAGGCTGCCTTGCAGGAACAACAGAAAACACCCCGCATGTCAGAGACAGCGGCCAAGCAGCAGACACGAACAAAGCAGTGCCCGTTTCACGAAGAGGAACTATAATATCTACTTTTAAGCGAAAGGAGAGAACACCAAGAGCAGCTAAAAATAGATTCAGGGGTTTTGGTTTGGGGGTTCTTTGTTTTATACATAGCACAGTTTGAACTATTTTTCAGTGACTCTGTATTTATGGCCAATTATGTTGATCCTCACTCGGGGCCAGGATCTACTGGATTCACAGGGTGAGCACGAAGGGCTCCTATCACCAAAATACTCGTCATCCAGATCAGTCCAGATCAACAACGCCGGCGCTGCAGGACAGACACGCTTGACGCCTCCTTCAAGATGACGGAGCCTGGCCAGCTATCCTCCATCCACACCGAGCAGTTGCAACGAACTGGTTTTAATCAAAGCGCAATCTAATCGCCTAATGGTGCCGGTCTCCGCGGACTGTTGTATAAACACGTTTTTCAAGAACTGGAATTACTATCTTCTGTTTTCAGATGCAGAATATATTTTTGATAGAGGAAGGGGGTGTCTCTTTTCTATGCAAAGAGGCAGCGTTATGAAACGCATTTGCAGAACTGTTTGGCAGAATATTAAACAGGGGAAGAGGGATGTGTGCATGAACGTTGTCACCTCTTTCACCCAGTGCCCAACAACCCCAAGGAAGAAGACTGGAAAGCCCTGGATCTCTCATTAGGAGAGATGGGGACTGAAATGAGTGGCAACAGTCCATTTAAAAAAAAAAAAGCAGGTGGCAAATTGTTATTTCTAGCTCTGGTGGAAAAATCTGTTCTACTTTCACCCTGGAGTAAGGTGTGCTTTTTGTATGCATCATGTTTGCTCTGGAATGCCGTATTTGGGGGCTCGCTTTCACCTGCTTCGCCGATGCTCACTGCTGCGATGAAGCTTTGCTGTGCTCTGCGGGCAGCTTGTGCCCACCAAGTGCCAGTGACTTCAACTGGGAAACCTGGCATCGACTAAAGTACGATAACTTGATTCCTCCCAAACAATTTGGTTTGTGCCTACCTGGCTTCAGCATCAGCTACTGGAAATACAGCAGTAGGCCTTTTTTTTTTTAAATTTTTTTTGGGGGGGAGCTCAAGATACCATCCTCCGCTAATGACACATTCTTAAACCCAGTTGTAGGAGGACGTTAATAACCCATAAGCTAATAATTTTGTAGCAGCAATTTTAGTTTCCCCAACTATATTATTTAAAAACCTAACCGAGGGTGTGTGTAGAGAATGACACCGTTCACAAATCCAAATAAGGGAATGAAATGGCAGCTTGGCAGGGACCCAGCGGCCACACCTATTTACAGGGGAAGCCGAGCACAGCCACCATCATTAATTAATTCAGAAGCCTCGGCACACAAAACTTGATCTGGGTGCACACTGCATCCCCCAACCTGAGATCAGAAGGGAGCACTGCATGCCCAACGTCGCAAGCCACGCTTGCACACAGCCACCTCGGTATTAAAAACAAGGCAGGCTGCGGGGCTGACGGTTGGCCCCTGGTCCTGCCGTTAGGAGGGAGAAGAAATCAAAAATTGTCATTATCACCCATGGGATTGAAGGGGATTTTTAATCCTCAGCAAGCCGAACGGCTGGTCACAAACCTGTAAGGGTCCCTCAACCCCGAACAAGCAGAAAGCAAACGGACACCGAAGATGAGCGAGACGAAATTCAGACTCTTGGTTACTTCAGTGGCTTTATGTAAAACAAAAGCTAACTTCCACAAAAACATGAGGGCATTTTGGGTAGAAAGCAACCTGACGTGTCACAAATACGCCGAACAACATTTTGCAAAGGAGATCTTCGGATCAAGTTTGCGTATCTAAATGTCCTAAGGGATCAATAACATGCGCAATATTAAAATGAGTCTTTATTTAATTACTTCTATAGTCTTCATCATCATAATTCTCAGGCACCTCATAGAAATAAGTTACCCATCAGGTCTTAACCGACAGGATTCACACGCTTTTGTTCCCCAAGCCACTTAAAAGTCCTGGCTGCTTGTTAAACCATCATCTTCAGGTTTAAAAGCAGGTTTTGGTCCAGCAAAAGGAATTAATACATCCCTCTCGGGATTCCTCTGCTAAAGGAAGGACAAAAGCAGAGGAATCTTAAATACCTTCAACAGAAACTAATGGAATAAAGGCTGCAGGTAACGAGCTTGGAGGTGTACTCTGCCTCCCAGATCCCAGCTTTCCCGCAGTGCGGAGAAGCACGCGATCACAACCGCAAAGCTTGCAATATATATTTAAAGATGTCAAGTGAAACGTCTACCTTCTTCAGAATTTACAAATTTTAGAGCTTTTCCCACCACAGAATACCTTACATACCTGCCATATACCAGACCACCCCCAAAGACACTATGCTTTCCACCTCGTGTCCTATGTTACTGATTACTTTTGCTGCTTTTTGACTATTCATAAGCTTTCCCACAAACAGTATTTGCAACATATATTAAGACCTATTGATACAACAATCAAGACATTTCTCTTGGTGATCCTCCTGTTCGATCCTGCCATCGTAGCCCACAGAGCAGTAACAGTCCCTACAAATTAGCAATCTTTCACGAATTGCAAGACATTAATTTAATGCTAGCCTTAACTGTAAGGGCTACCTACCATCTTGGAGCATAACTTTAATGAAAATAGGAATTGCTACGCATAGCCAACCCGGATTAGTCTCGAGTTCAGCTTCTGAAAGTTACACAAGGATTACTTTTCAGGTGTTATGGAGAACATCATCTCCTCATTGGGATTCTTCCTCTCAGTATCACCCGTTTTCAGAAACAGGTATGGAAAAGCTGTTATAAACATCATCTTCCTTTCCCCCCCAACTACAAAAGTGAATTTGAATTTAAAACAAGGTCTAAGACATCAAACTCTGTCACATTTATAGAGGTAATCAAGGCATTAAAGGCACACTTCTCCCTAGTGCACGCATAGCCCAGAAAGGAAGGATACTGCCCACGGAGCATCCTCAGCTCTTCGGGAGCATGACCCACAGATGGAGCAAAGCTCCACTGGATACCCTCCACAGACACCAAACAAAAGCAGGCAGCTTTACTAGGAGGCACTTGCTTTCAAAGACTGCATCTCATAAACCTTAAAATCAAACAAGCAAGCCAGCAGAAAGCAAAACTGCGAGTCCATATTCAACAGCATCCTACAGAGCGTAACACTAGTGCTGTGCCTGCAGTTGGCACATACATAATTTCACTATTTTACAATGAAAACCAGAAAATTTTAGATTTATATTGTGTATGAACCTCACTAGGTGGTTCAGCGTGTTTGTACATACCGCAACGCCAGGGACACATGCGCAACTGCGGTACCTAATTCTGTTGGAGACAGGATTTTCTAAGATCCTATTAAATATGAATGCCTTCAGTTTACTTCCTCTAATTCTTGCAAGCATTTCAAAGCTCGTGATCACACGGCTATTTCAGCAAATGAACATACTGGGCACAGCTAATTCTATAGTCTAAGGAAGTTGCTCCTACTTACAGCAATAGGTAAATCAGCATTAGCGTGAAATCCAACCATGCGATTTTCTGACTCATTTTGGTTATCTGGAAAGTCTTTGGTATTGGTAGCATAAACCAAACTAAGAGAAAAGCCACTGCTGACCATCTTCAGCAATACTTCTCCTACAAAACAGTCATAAAGGTGACTTTGCTGCGGCAATGAGGTTTGCCTTGTTTCAACAGCATCCCACACCGCTGCTGGGCTCCATTTGGTCCAGCCACACTCTAGGCATATATATACAAAACTGTTCTACGAAAACCTGCTGCTAACGCCTGTCTCAGCCATGGGGTAACTGTCTGGAGATGCAGCTTCAGCAGCCAACACTGACAAGAGTATCTCCACCTAGATCAAATTAGGGAACAAGAAACAAGTTAACCAGCATCACTCAACTGGAAGCGTTGTACTGAATTAAAAAAAAAAAAAAAAACAAACAAAAATGAAAAAAAAGAAAAGCAAAGCGTTTTTGAATGCCAACTCCTATAGTCTTATAGGTAGTAAAATAGGGTATTTGTACCCCAAAGTGAACAAGACAGGTCCCATCAAAATCAATTTCAAGACTAACTGAAAACTCAATCAAGGCTTCCTATTTTTTTCCATTGCAAAGCTACAAAATAAGCCTTTATTCCTTCAGCTCCAGCAATCTGGCACTTTAATGCAAAGACCCCATCATAAATTCCTACTTATTTTGGATATTTACCAGAGAAGGGGGGGTGGAAGAGACTGCCTTGAGATCAGCTCACTCATACCCACATACCTATCACCGTGTTCATCTGGCCCCCCATCAAATGCAATTGCAAAAAAAACAACCACCCTTTTGCGGTGCCATCTAACATTCCTAGAAGTTGTTGTTACCTACTTCTGTCAGAACTTTGAGTTAACAACATTCACTGTTAAAGAATTAGTAATTACGATAAAAAGAGTTACCAGAACATCCTCCTGGCAGGTGAGGCAGAATATCTACTTCCATACTCTGGGTTGAAACTACCCTCATTATTTACACAGTTAAACAGTGATGAGTTCTTTTCACTCGATGGGGTGCAATAATAAGAAGATACCATACAGCCTCACTTGCTACTAGGTGTTGTAGAAACATCTTCAGGTACCCGACTTGGTAAATATCTCTTTCTATTCAGCAGAAGACACTGGAAGTGGGGGGAGAGGAGGAGGAATGGTGTTTACTTCATGCCGGGGCTTATCTCCTGCCTCGTGGGAGTGCTCTTTTATAGGCTTCATTTTTTTTGTTCCCATCCCTCCAGCTCCCGTTCACACCGCCAGAGCGAGGGCAACAAAAAGCACATATTGCTGTGGATGACTGAAGCGCGGTGGACTGTCTCCCAACTCTGGATCCACGCGGCTTGGACTACTGGGTCCAGCGAGACTTGGGTATGACTTTTAAATTAGTTTGGTTCGTGTTTATACAGGAATAAGCCCAAGTCAAAAAGGTGACGCATAAGACACCAAAACCAGAAGATGAAGGGCTCACACACTGATCCCTTTCATGCCGCAGCAGAGTTCATTACAGGGCACCGCAAATTAGCAGGGAAACTGCATTCAACTTATTAGTCACCTCCTAATTGTCAAAGGAATTGGAGACCAACTCTTCTTCCAAACATGGCAGGAGTAAAGCCTTTCCGGCAGAGCTTTAACTTAATGCCAGGATCATCTGGAATACCAAACTTGCCAACATCCCCAAAGAGGCAAGTTGCAGCCAAACCGCCTCACCTGGAGGGTCACTCAAAAACAGTCACATAAAAACTCCTTTACTTTTGCAAAATACCGATTGTTTTGTGTTTGTTGTTCTTTTGGGAGAGGAAAAACGAGGGAGGGAGGGGAGAGAGAAGGAAAGGAAACAAAGGAGGAGGAGAATGAATAGGGGCTGAAATGCTTAACTTACTTGGGGGGGGGCAGGGGGACGTAAAAACCAGAATTTAGTAATGAATACAAACAGAACAGACTGAGATGAACTCAGAGATGTGCATGTTAAATAGCTCTTTGAACCTGGATGAGACTTGGACTCCTGGAGCACTTTAAGACTTCAGTCATTTTCATGATACCAATCATTCTATATACTCCGCTTAGTGCGAGCAGCACCTGATCGAGCCGCAGAAGATTTCTAAATGGGAAAGGACCCCGTCAGGTCTGGGTCAGCGCATCGGTTTGTTTTGTGCACAAACCAGAAATTGGAGGGAGGACCCAAGGAGGCCCGTCAATGCCCAAGGGCTCTCCAGGAAGGACAGTGGTGAGAGGAGAAACAGCCTCCTGAAATTGAGCCTTCTTAAAAATAAAAGACAAAATAAACACGCCTGATCATAAGCTTCCATACACCGTGGTTAAAGGCACACAGACTCGACCCTGCTGCTGGGACAGACCCACTACTTATAAAGGATGTACAGAAGGAAATTCTGGAGAGCTCGAGAGCTCACCCAACTTTCACACATCACCTACAAAGACAAAAAGTCCTGAATTATCGGACAAGAGAGCCAGGGGCAAACTCCCCGCTTCCCTCGGTCTAGGGTTTGCCAAACCCCCCCATTAGACACGTGACGCTCCTTCCCTGTATTTGTCTGGCCTTCAGCATCTGTGGCTGGCTGTTAAATTTTACTCTCCTAGATCTTTCAAATGTTTGCATTTCCTAATACAACAAACCGGCATTACAGATGGTGAGGTAAACCTGACAACTCTCTCTTTCCCCTCTTCTCATCCTCAGTCCTACCAGCAGTTCTCATTTGAAAAATCAGATGATACGGGGTTAAATAATTTCAGAGATAAAAGCTAAAGACGACGACGATTAAAATAAAAGTAATTGTTGTTATAAGCCACATTTTGCAGGCTTCCTTTGTAACATACGCTTATACCCATTTTGCAGATGGGATAGCCAAGGCACAGAGAGGTTGAAGTGACTTACCCAAGGCAATATAAAACTTTTCCTCCAGGGAGGACAGGGAAGCAAAGGTAAAGGTGAGAACAAGTTACCACAGCACACAGGACATCAGCTGGACCGGAGCAGTGTGATTCTCGAGATGCAATAACAGGGACAAACACCCAGCATCTGCCTACTGCACCTCTGAGCTGCGCTGGATCCAACAGCTCCGGTCAGACACCAACCGCTGCCGACCAGTGTCATCCTGCGCTCGAGCTGCAGTGCTGAACGGTGTCAAACCCTACTGATAGTAAAGACAAGGAGGAGAGAAGAGGGCATTGCACGTAGCGAAGGCTTTCCACTTTCTGCCTTATTTCAGTAGGGTGAAACAGCAACACATTCAAACATTTTTTCTTAAGAGTCAACACATTAAAAGCAGCCAAAACTTTCTTGCTGAACCTTGACTTTGCCCCATGCAGCCCAAATGGCCTAATTAGAATTTTTGTCCTCCAAATGCCTTCTTCACTCAAAGCGAGCTGTGCTCACAAAGCCAGAGTCACGACGCTGCTTTCCAGCCTCCCTTGCACTAGAAAGAGAGGAGCATAGCGGACAACAGGTTAAAAAGCCCCAGCACAACGAAGAGGCGTGCTGTAATTAAGAGGCAGGGAAGCTGTACGGGTGAATTCCTCCCTGCCCCGTGGTAGCCGCAGTCTCCCGAGGTGATGCCGAACAGGTCACACAGACACAACTGCTCGCAGGTAAACACCAGCTGTTTACTGCTGCCCCGCTGGAGAGTCCCGAGACCTGACACACCAAGAAGTTAAATACCAAAGAACGCAATTAAAGGCAATGAAAGGTAGAAATGCCGGTACCTGCAGCACTCGGGGAAGGGGGAAGGAAGAGGAGAAGTGCTGAATAGCAAAAAGCCAACATAGGAAACTGCATATTAATAAACCTTAACCTTTGTTCTGTCCCTGTCCTATAATGCTTGCTTTGGGCAATTCACTCTCCTTTTCCCCACCTAAAAATGAACGTATGATTCATCTGACAATGAGGTTCACTGATGTACACAGGGCACTGAGAATGAGTGGTGCTAAGCAGATAGAAAATATCGCAAAGAAATTCATAACCTCAGAAATTCCAGGTGATACATAAGAAATAAAGCAGAAATCACTAACTGAAGGAGAGTCAACATCTTCAACAGACGTCCAGTTCCTCAGGTGAAGGGAAATGCAGAGACAAGGGGAGGGGGAAGAAGGCCAGAAAAGCCAAAAAGGATCCCAAGCAAGTCTCTACATCAATCATAGTATGCATGCATAAATAAGCAGAATGCCTATAAATAAAGTGCCGAACTCTAGCCTGTAAGTTTTAAGGGCACAAATCTAAAACAAGCAGCATGGGTAGCACAGGGAGTTTCATCAGGCTGTCGCTGCTCTATCAAGAACAGACTTTCAGAGAAGAATACAATTGAAGGGCTGTGCTGGGGTTTTCTAGTCAATCGGTAGCATGGGTTTTTAACATCTATTTTGTCTAATGCCAAGAGAAGAAGAAAGAGTGCTCACGTACCATTTTTTCCCCCCAGTCAACAGAGTATGTTAACTACATTACACTTCACTCACTGGTCTACAGACTGTGAGCTGCGATCCCTCAAACATGAATAGCATCACACAAAAGCAAACGTTACTTCCCCAAGTCTAAAAATAAGTCTGCCATATTTTCAGATACCACAGTCTCCAGGAACGTTTGAAGGGAAAAAAAAACCCCACCATACAGTTCTACATTACTTAGATTATTATTGAAAAAGATATAAATTGGAGGTTGAGAACTGCTTGGAACAGGGCTGTAATGTTGGTCATTCTACGAGGAGAACTAAAAATACATCCACATCACAGTTCGTTTTTCCTTTTATTTTGTAGCAAGAGCTCAGCATGTGTACTTTAATTTAAAAGGGGAATACACACACTGCACGTTTGCTTTCCAACTATTTTGTTGTGACCTATCTGAGCAGTACATATACGCAGGAGAAAAGCCCATACCTGCACAGGTGCATAGCACGCACCGGAACGCTGTAGAGAGCACACAACTTCCTACCTCACAAGACACGTAAGAGGGAAACACAGTGCTTTGTGAAACACCAGCGAAATAAGCACACGACTCCTCCCCTCAGAGTACGGCACTAAGAAACCAGAGTATTAAAGTCTGGGGAAGAGCTCCCAATTCATATGTGCATAGTAAGTATCAAAAAAAAAAGAAGTTCTGATGCCCAAAGATCTGAATTTTTAAATGCGTAAGTACACTTAATACCTACTATCAGTGAGTAACATCTAGATACTGCATCTAGAAGTTTGTGGTTCAAAACATGCTCAATGAAAACTTTCTAAATTTAGCCAGCAAAAGAGCATTTTCCACTCACAAGTCACTCATAAAGCGACTGCTCCATCAAAGCAGAAAACCTGAGCTCCGCTGACCACTACAGCACACCGCCAGGTCTCTCCTTCCAAATTTCTTGTACCAGATACCGCCGCTTTCGGTTGGTTGGCGACTGGCCAGGGACTTCACAACATGGACACCGCTTCAAGAGGCACCACTGGAAACGTGAGGTGATCTCAAGTGTGGCCTCATCACATCTGAATGAATTTCAGACTTCATTTTTAAAAATACTTCCATCACCATCCAAAAGGTGTCAGAAGTTGGTTTCCTTCATCCCAAGCATCATTCCTTCTTCTTCCCCTCCTAAAGCAGCATAGCAGGAGCGATGCAGTAAGAAAGGAAGATGGGTCAGGCTACTGAAGAGCACACCCAGAAATAGAAGTGTAAGACCATAAGACAGTAAGCCTGGAGTTCCTTCCACAGTTATAGCTCCTTTGACACCAAAGGGATAACTCCAATTCAAACCTGATGCCGTGCAGAGAGCTCCCTCTGAAAGGGCCAAACGTTGCACCTACGTACGCGTGCTGCTGTCTGGCCGAACGAGGGATCCAAATCCTTAATCTTGCCTTGCACAAGCCTCACAAACATCACACAATACACCAGCGCTGTCCGAATTTGAACCAATGATTTTAAACAGATCCACACATGACTACTGGCCTGTAATTACTACAGAAGAGTCGTAAGGCAGCTATATTAAGTTACAGCATTAGCATACTGACACTGCATCATATGCCAAGAGTGTTGCATCATCACCCATTGATGTAACCTCATGACTATGTAACGCTGTTAGGGATAGCATTGCCTACTCCTCTGCACTTCCACCTCCGAGGAGAGAGATGCATTTTCAGCTATCCCGCTCCCCTGCTGGATACCGAGCGACCACAGAGATACAACTCAGTCTCTTCCACTGAAACTCAGCAAGGTGGTTTTTACTTCAAGCACAGGACTCAGCCCTTTTCACGCTCACACAAAGCTCAACCAGAGCATGCTAACTGGTAATATATTTGTTCTTTTTCCAAGTAAAAGCTAGAGGAACATCAGCCCGTTGCTCACCCACAGACAACACAAAGGGGTGAGCTTTTACAGCCTCGACATCTGATGCCAAGTTGCGAAGCCCTCCCCATTT
>VYXH01004454.1:47217-60097 GCA_013397275.1 Burhinus bistriatus | reverse complement strand
TGCCCCTCTCCCACCCGCCGCAGGCAGGGGCACGAACTCCCTCCCTGGCAGGCGTTCATCAATCAGTCCGCCCGGCGGCCGGAGAGCAGGACTTTGCACTTTTCCCGGGTTAGCGAGGGCTGCCGGCGGTCCCCGCACGGCCGGGCTCTCCCGGAACTTCCCCGGGGAGCGCACACGCATCCCCGGCCGCTGCCTTTCACAAATAACTCTGCCGCCGCCTCTCCCTCCCTCCCCCAAGACAATAAACCCAACGAGAACTTTTAATCTGGGAACTCACACGCCGCGGCACCTCCCCGCCGCTCCCCGCGCATCCGGCCGCCTCCGGTCCCGCTCCCCGGCTGCCGGGCTCCTCTCTCCCCCGCGCCTCGCCGCCCCCTTTTTCCGCGCCGCCAGGGATCCCCGGGCTAATCCTCTCCGCCGCGGCTCCCCCTTGCCAAATAATGCGCTTCTCACACATGGAGTCGCGGCGTCACTCGGCGGAGCATGCGCGCGGCGGCCCCCGAAACACAGGGCGGCCCGTCCTGCGCCGCAGCGGCGGCGGGGCTGGCGCGGGGGACGGCGGCAAGAGGCAGCAGCAGCGGCCGCACCGCACGGCGCGGCGCAGGGGCCCGGCGCCGCTTCCGGGCAATGGTGGAGCAGGTCTGTGANGCAGGCGCTGATGAAGGAAAGGGATACCGGGGGATACCGGGCGGTACCGCAGCTGCGGGAGCAGCCCGGGGCAGACGGCCTGATCCGGGCAGCGTTACCGAGCGCGGACGGGCGGCGGGGGGAGGCAGGGAGCCGGCTCGTCTCTGAAAGCTGTCCCGAAGACAGCGAAGTCTGACAGAGGCGGTCCGAGCTCCGCGGATGGAGGCGAGAGACGCTCTAAGCAGCCAACACTAGAAATCCCTGTTTTCTGATACCCGAGAGCCTCGGGGTAGCTCACGCTGCTACTGCCGACAGCTCGCAGCCGGTCAGCGAGTAGCAGAAAGCAGCCCGAAAATAATGTGTAAATACTCCGAAAGCCAACTCTTAGCGCGAGTCCCGAGACACGGCCCAAACGCGAGGGCACCATCCCCGCAGCCAGGGCAGAGCTACGGGCACTGCTGCGGGACGGGACAGAAAAGCAGCGTTTGTGGAGTGGTCCTGCTCTCCTCCTGCCCATCTTCTCACAGAAAACTCTAGAAGGGCTTTCTGAAGCCGTGTTTGCCAGATCTTAAGTCCGGCAGGTGAATTATTTTAGACCTAATTAATGGCAGAAGTAATTCTGAACTGTTTCTTACCGATCCCTTTCATGTAACACACTTGCAGATCCCTGGTGTGGTTTTCCAACTAACTACCGTTTTTCTCCCGTACTTCAGCAGGGGCAGCTCACTGAACGCCGTTCTCCCCCTCGTATTTCTTTGGTCTGTTGAGTATTCCCACCAAACCGTGATCCCTGTGCGCGTCTGCCTAAGGGGGGGGGGGGGGGTGGTGGTGGTATAGGAATAACTTTTGCGAGTTACCAAAAGATCCAAATTCTTCTAGATTTTCTGTAGCAGATTAATGCCAACGAGCTTTAACATATCCAGTTTTCCACATTTCTGGAGACAGGTTATTTTTCGGATGTGGTCTGTTGGCTCCAAAAGCCCCAGCCTGACTACACCTTCCTCCCTAAGCCCAGTCAGTCAGGCCCAGGTTAGTAATTTTCAGCAGGGCTATACACCGTACGTTAGGGCTCTCCTTCCTCCCTAAAAGGATGAAGCGTCTGGCTCCGCAGTCATATTTCTGACACGTTTTCTAAAACCTAGCTGAAGCACGAAGTTAAAAACGGGAGGGTTGTCACAAGGAGTTAGGGAAGAAAGTTACCCCGAAAGCAATATCCTGCCAGACCTGGTGTGCGAATGCTCCCCGCCAACACATTGCCCAGTGTGATACTTATCGAAAGAGATTTAGAAGCAAAATAATAAGCGATGAGGTATTTTTTTCAGATTTTGATGACTTAATTCTGAGGCTGAAAGTTAATTTATAAGTCCTGTGAAAAGACGGGGACCCTATTCTGCCTCTTTGTGGGTTACATCCCCTAATTGCACCCCATATTCAAGCCCAAAGGGTTTCCGACAGCGACGGCTCACTCGTCTGCACTGTGACTTTGCCTCCCAGTCACCACATCATCCAGAGTCCTGCCAATTAATTTTTTGCATTAAAAACAACAGACAATCCCTTGTGAAAAGACTGCAAGTGCCCTCTCAAAGAAACGCAGCGGGAGAGCCGGCATGGGAAGGGAAGGCCACATCACCACAACCACTAGCCCGCTCTCCGCCTTCCCACCAGCACCCAGCGGTGGGACCGGGCGGCAAAGCTCCCTCCAGGCCCTTCTCACGAGAAGACTACCAGGGAAAACTCGGGTTTAGCTGTTACAGGTCAGGTAAGCGTAAGCTTAGACATCCAAACTGCCCGCCTACAGTCCTTCAGACACGATGCACAGACTGGAGAGAAGGCTTTTTATGTTTTTCTTTCACCAGCTTACTTCAAACATCAAAGTAAGCGACTATTTAGAAAATCTTAAGTGTGGTTTAAGACCAGCTACTGATTTTTTATTTTTTAATAAAGACTGGCTTCTCTTTGGGGGCCAAATTCAAATTTTAGCAACGAGATGCTGCTGGGGGATGGTAGAGGTGTAGCCTCAAGTGGGAGTGCTAATAATGCCGTCACCTGGAAGGTGCATCACTGCTGTCACTGCTTGATAGAGACCCAAGCTGGCGTTACTGCAATGGCAATCGAGTGTGGCAAGTCGGTGGCTCTATCGGCAAGAGAAACACTGACACCACAGACCTCTGCATTCCTAGAAATACATACGCGCCGTGAAGTAGCTTGTTCGCAACACGTTTATGTAATAAGCTGCTGAAGTGAAACTAGTCCTAAGCTGCTTTCAGGAGGAAAGGTCTATGAAACTGCAACAAATTACGGAAAAAGCTAATTAAATTGATCTACCTGTATCTGTCAGACTTTGAAAGAGTTGGGATTTGGGAAGGAATTCTGTAGGTACGTTGATCTTCTGTTTAGAAAAAAAGAAAGCTGACACTACTTAGGTCCAAACAAGGCAAATGAGACACCTGAGACAGTCATTAATAAATGGTATCTTATCCCTATTTTAATATATAAACATCTCCGCCAGGTAGAGAGCATTTGCCAAGAGTATTGCTAAAATACAATTAAAGCAGTCCCCTCTCCTATTTAAAATAGCACCTCAAATCTTCACAGCCAAGTGTCAGTGCACCTTTAATCTGAATATACCCCTTTTTGGGACTCTGTAACTTCTAACTAAATACCTGGGCACTACGCCTCACCATATTACACTTGTATTAAAATGGGCTACATTACATTATTAACATTATTGGATTTTAATCTAAACTAAATACTAGGTTTAAATTAAAATCCAATAGTTCAAAATTAGAGGAGCCCTTTATGTAAGCAAACAGCTATACTTTTGCAAATCTTTCCCTGGTTACGAATCAGATGATGCAAAGTAAAGCAACACCAGCCCAGTATTGCCTCACCATTTCTCACCGGGGCCTTGATTAAAGCTACCTCAATTAAGCGCAGCGCAGAGCGCGGTCAAGTGGGAGAAGGAAAGCTGGCATGCAGCCGGCTGTCTCAACTGAAGCTGGCATGTCCTGGGTGTGTCACTAAGGTGACACTGTTCGGAGGAGGCCATCAGCTGCCCGGTGCTGGTGATGCTCCCGGTGCCGCGGTGCCGGTGCCTGGACCGGCCGTGGGTGAGTGGCTCCAGAGGAAGCCAGCCCCATCAGCCTCTCCAGCCCGGCCCCAGCACTCACGCACTTTGTTTGTTTGTATCAGTCTTTTCAGCTTTTATAAAGATGTATTGCAAAGATCCACCCTAGCAAATGGCCTTGAATACTTACCTGTGCGTGACTTTCATTTAAGAATGTGGCATAAACCCAGAAAACTGCATAAATGTTCGTTCTGATAACCAAAACTGATGTTACGTAGCCTAGATTCTACTTTAAAGCTGAACATCTCATCACAGAAGCAAAACTTTGCCGGAGCCATGAAGTCCAACTATTAAGTTGTTCTTCCAAAGGTATTTCCCTCATTCCAAATGCAAAGTCCATAGATAATAGGGATCAAATCCTTCATCCTTCCCGCATATTTTAATACTACACCGTCTACACTCTTCATGAAAATATCACCCAATATAGCATACACTAGGACGTTAATTTTGTTGCGACAATAGCAGAATTTGGTATTGAGACGTGAGACAAGAACCCAAACGATTCAGGCAAAATTCACAAGTGTCCCTAAAGGAAGAACGAAAGAGGAGATTAAGCCTTTTCTCAATGCACATCAGAATGTAGGTCAAAGAAGAACAAGTGAAGCTCAAGCCAGATCTGTTAGACTTGGTCATCTTCCTGCAACCGCCAGCAGATACAAGACGCATGGGAACATGCTAATATTGGCATACTAAACAGGCTAAACAAGTTCTTAAGCTCAATAGCCTATATGTGTTTTAGTAAAGGTGCACAACACAACTCTGAAGTTGTTTGATGGTCTAGAGGACCAAGAAGTCAGGGAGCACAGATATGTCTGAAAGCTACTTCAGCTCAGTGTCCATTTCTATTATGTTCACCTAATTTCCACCGTTCAGAAGATAAACTAGGGGCTACTGCTGAGTGTGGGTTGACCTGGAGTCTGACACTGGCACAAGACAGACTGCAATCCTTTACTTTTCTTTAAAAAGCAAACCCCAGCACCTTATAAAGGATGGATCTTTATTTTTTTTTTTTAATCTTTTACATTGCTGGCTAGAAGTTTGAAATGAACAGACTACATCCTTAAATAGTTAAAGGAAAAAAAGGATAAAAGTGTAAGCATGCTGCAACAGTGCTCAAAATCTCAAGAATACAATTTTAAGATGGCTTATGCTAAGAATGGGAGGAATTCCATAGGCTTGAGACCAAGAGACGGTCCTTTACTTATGTTCTGGTCAAACTATTTTCATGCAAGTGCAAGTTACAGCTCCCACCAGCTGCTCCAGACAGAATTTTGGGTAAGTAGTTCAGGAATAGGATGAGCTGGTAAACTGGTGCTTTTTGACAAGAAGAATCTGAGACACTGCAGGGTCACTGTATAATCCGTACCGCCGGGTCTGTTGGCCTGCCTCCCACCCACTGCGAATAACGCTTAAACGTGAAACGTTTTCTGCAGCAAAGCAGGATGCGAGATTGGAAGCAGTCAAAATTCCATGATCTAAGCAGTGCGGTGAATGACCCTAAATAGAAATGAAAATTAATCTTTCTGGAACTGAAAGAAATTAAAGATCAGTAAGTTATTGAGGAAATGGGGAAAGCAGTGGACATATGCAAATACTGCTGTCCCAAGAAGCGTGCTATTATCTGACCCTGTCTCTAATAAGCACTTTTATGGTTGGAAAAGGATATATATTAGGAGCTTTGCTCCAGTTCAGCAAGCGCTTCATGGACTATCGATTTTGCTCGGAAGTGGGAGAGAACAAAGTTCACCCAGCATTGCTGTTATTTAAAGATCTGCCAAAGAACATCTCAACCTCCTGAAAACTGGTCCACCACAGACTGTCTTCAGATCACTCCGTCTTGTGATCTGCAGCTTCGGACACAAATGTTTTGCTGGCAAACAGTGAGTCAGACCCACAGAGCCATTACTGGAGGGAATGGCTGTAAACAAGCACCTCTTGCTTGTTTACTGATCATCGTCACGTGGCTCATCAGTACTTGACCCTGATTAAAAGAAGAATTAACCAGTTGCAGAAAACTCTGCAGAGCTCCTGTGTAATTTGATTTTCTGTAAGTTTTAATACCATGAACAGTGCTACGAGAAGCAGGAACTCAATTAGTGGGTGCACACCTACAGAGGGATCTTGGGCTCCCTTCCTGCTGATGGTGCCCATCACTGAATCTTTTTTCACAATGAATCTTTTTCATCTGGACCTGCCAGCCTCTTTTTAACTGTCTCCTCTGCAGCCTGTAAGTGTGATACACCAAAAGAAGACCAGGAGCCCTCGTGAACCTCACTGTTTTTATCGTTTTGTGCAAGAGATAAGGCTCGGTCCGCAAGTCTGTTCTCCAGTGTGGAATCCTATCCCAGAACAGACTACGGGCTACTCGGCACCCGGGGAATCTGCTTACGAGAAGTCTGCCAACCAGCAGCAGCTTGTTCTGCATCAGCTGGACTGCTGATCACTTACCACCGTCCTTTTTAAATGAAAACGGGGTTGTGCCATGGTCCACATATGCAATCAGATGCTTTTTTTATTACCTGCCAATTTCCTCTCCTCTCAGACACACACACTGCCTTTTACCTCCTCTAAGTGGTAAGCTCTTCGGGGTGGGGGCACCCAATGCTACAGGACCGCTGTGCTATTAAACTGTGTAATTTTAAGAATTAATGGCTTCCTGAGTGCAATAATGAACTCTCCCAGTTGTGTCTATTTTTTTCTGTTGACTCCTGATTAAAAAATATTTAAATTACTAATTGACACTGGTATCCGTGTCCATATACTCTGAAACCCTAAGCCATGTAGGCAGGAGAAAAGAGAGTTGATGCACCACTGTTATTGGGAAGTACTCTTAGAACTAAAACGCGTATGACATTTCCTCCAGCGTGGAAAGCGTTTTGCTCCTTACTGCCCTCCAAATGAGAGGTAATGGGGGGAATATAAATATGACCTCAATAACTGGTATTTTCTACCAAATGTGGAACAGAACGGACTAAAAGCTCTATTTGTGTTACTCCGTTTTCTAGAAAACCAGTTTTTATCCTGAAGGGGACCAGTTAGGCTGGCTGGTATACTTTGGGCTGAAGTGGTTCCTTTCTCAAGAAGACTGAGCAGCAGATCTGAAGGTCGTAGATGCCACGATTCAAACCTTGCTCTCTCCCTCTGACAGAGGCGAGACGTCCCTGCACAGGGCTGTGGTGCTGTTTTCAGGAACCCGTACCAAAGATTTTGAAAGCCAGATTGTGCTGCTCAGCTGAGTTGGGAATTTTCAGGTTATCAAACTTAAAACTGCAAGTGTCCAAAAGTATTTTCAAGTAGGATTTGTGTTTATCTGCCAAAGTGTCCTGGAAATTGCAGGAGGTGGTTGTTACTGACTCCGGGTTGTCATTGTTAATAACACATCGTTATTAATCAGATTTGAACAAACCCCCCAGTCAGTGTTTACCAGTTGGCAAACTGGACACAGAAAAGCCTGATTCAGGAAGGATTTGTTTTTACAGTTCAGACCCTGCAAACTAAGGGTTTCAGAGCGTCTAGGGAAGGTCTTTCACAAACGGGTTTGTAGTTGCAGCCTGAAGAACTCCACCTAAATTCCACAGATGTATTTGAGCAATTCCCAGTAGTTTATTCTGTCAATCCAGCATCAGACTAGATTCCTAACGGAGATTAATGCTCGCACAATCAGGTATCTGTCTGTATGGATGCCATGACATCGACAGTTCTCTGTGGTTTAACAGACGAGTTCTGGCTAAAGATCCATAAGGATGGAGTAACTGAGAAATAAAGGGTTGATGGAATGTATTCTGTATTAATTATAAGTTCTGCCTATGCAAGATCTTCCTTTTCCAGTGATACAGTTTTGATGAAAATAGATACAAGATCCTCCAAAACACTGTCAGGTTACTCTTACTTTAGATTTCTTTAAATACGCAGACAGGCACATGATTCATGCTCTCCCTGTTGCTAAAACCCATACTGTGTATGAACACTGAGGCTGGTTGTGTATAAAATCATCTTTTAACTGAATTAGCTTCAGTCTTAACTGCTTTTTTTTTAACTGAAAGCCCGTCTTGCCCCAAAGAGTGGGGTTACTGGTCGGCTACAGACAAAAGCATCGAGCGAGGTGGTCATGATGAGAGCTTAAATTTCAGACTGTGATTAACCTTAGCACACTGATAATCTCCAGGACCAAAATCAAGGTAGCCTTGGAGGGAGCCAGGCAGAGAAGCAAAATCACATGGAGAAATCTTGCAACAGAGGTGAAACGAACTAGTACAACCCTGGTTTAAAAGTGACTGCAATAAAAGGTAGATAAAGAGCAAAAAGTAGGAACTTTAAGCAAAACACATGCAGAATACTGTCCCTCCAATAAAATCAAGCATTTTCCTTAAGGGTTGTGAAAGGGAGTGCCCAGTTGTTCCTGGTTTCTCAAGGCATCCACCCAGGGATCAGCATTGCATTGAAACTTGCATTGCATCCAAAGACAACTGCGCCATTTCTCTACAAAATCATCTCCTTTACTGTAATTAAATTTATTAAAAATTTTATCATGTCAAACCTAAGCAAGCAAGTTTTCTGTACCTCTCAAACAACTTTCTTTTAAACTTCCAGAGGTGAATCGAAGTTTGACAGTTCAACATGACCTCAATTTGCTGTAGCTCTTGTTGTTATTTCTAAAAGATGAATACTCAGAGTCCTTTGTTACCTGTAATTCTCAAGGACTTGACTGCGTATTTGTCAGATGCCAACAGAGCCTTACCATAAAGTGATGTTACCAGCAATCACGGGCACATTGATGTAAAGCCAAAGGTCTGAGAAAGCACAGCCGGGTTTTACTGATCTAAATAAAGTCGACCGGACGGATTGTTACTGGAGTATGCGGCGTATTGAAAACCTCTGCATTTTCACAAGGATTATGAGAGCCTTATACCATGTTTACTATAAACATTTATTAACGTTGTTCCTTCTGGTAATAAGATGTTCATTATCAGCACATTAAAAAAAGCCAGTCTTTTCCCCTAACCCCCTGCTCATTCTACGAAGTCGCCTCTCTTCCCCCAACAGCACTATACTAGGTCAGTTCCATAACCTGCTTTCCTGCTGAAAAGCAAGGCTGATAAATTAGATTCATTTCTAAATTTAGGATTGATGGGATCAGTCATTACTGGTCTTATTTTTTCAGGCAGATTTCAAGGGAAAGGTATTCATAAAGCAACTACAGCTTCTTGCTTAGAGTTTACAGAACTCCTAAACTAGAAAGCTCAGAGCGCTCTGCTGAGACCACCTTCACAGAATTAACATAGAGCTTTTATTGGAAGACCAAGATTAGGGGTTTTCTTCTTCCAAAATACTCTTCATAGTACTTCACAAATTGCATATGGAGTTTCCCCTAGTCTTTATGTTATAAAATACAGGCTGTTCAATAGGAACAAGAATGAGTTGAGGAAGAAGAGAAGAACACTTAGTTGTGCCAACAGGCAGACTTTGGTAAGTCGTTTTCCAATCTGAAATCTGTCCTGGACAACGAATCCAAATGCTTCTACTGACACAGGCAGTGTGGGGCGGAGATCCCTCGCAGCCATCAGATACTGCTGCTGGTTACATGCCGCTCCCAATGCCCTGCCAAGAGATGGCTCTCAGGAAAAAAATCACATCTATGTCACCAAAAGCTGAAGCACCCTTTGTTTTCCTTTGAAGAGGAGGCTGGTCCTCCACCAGCCCTTACCGAGCCTTGCTCAGGGTCTGCAGGGTGCCGAGGCACATGCAACCAAGAGGGAGGAGAGTGCGTGCCACGGAACCGCGTTCCACGGTTTCAGTGCTCGAATAATCAGATACTTGTTTAATAACTGCAAAAAAAGGACAGCCCAATTCTTATCATCAGGCTCTCTGGAGATTTGACATCCTTGGCATTGTATCCTAAGAGGAAGGAAATTTCTCACTTCCCTAGCTATTTCAGTTATATAAATCAATTGTTGAAGGATAGTGTAACTGGTCTGCACACAGGAACCTAGGCAACTGTATTTGGGCTCAGATGCCCTTTGGAGATACTTATCTATAAATTAAAAATATAACGCTTTTGTAATTTATCAGTAATTATATTGCATGTACATTGAAAAAATGGTGGCATCTAACAGCTAGGAAAAAAAAAAAAAACTACTTGATTTTATACTGGCAGTCATGATGCCACGCCTGTTACATACTGGTAACAACAGGCTAAACCAAGAGAAGATTCCCCAGCTGTGAAGCTGTTTGATCGGGGTCCTTTGGACCCAAAGCCCAGATGTTGTCACCAAATACCAACCATCCATCCTCCTCTCATCTTCTCCAGCCTCCTTGGACCTTCCACGTCCTACCCGCTGGGCAAGTGGGTTTGGTTGCATAAGCTTAAAGAACTTACAAGAGACTACTATAAGGGCAGTGGATTAGAAGATGGAGTTTTCTGGCAAAGAGAAAGCTGCTACGGGCCACAAAAACAACAATAAAAAGATGGAAAAATCCTGAAGATACCTCTGGTAGCTCTGAGAGTGTAAGGCCACTGGTTTCTTATGCCAGGCAACCAAAAAGCAAACACTGCAGGTAATGGTCCAATATTTCAGCTTGTCACTAACACTCTGATTATTCACTTGCAAGAAAAGGATCTGTCCTAAGTCACGGAAGCTAAAGGGTGAACAGATGTCACAGCTGACATAAGGAACCTGTTGGAAAATGAAACTATGATAAAGACACAATAACTCATACATGGCGATAGGACTGTGTACCCAGTTCTAGGGAAATCGTGTTTTCCAGAGAGTATTCTTCACAACTAGCATTAATTTGCTTATTTTGCAAATCTAGAAACCTATTTGATTAAAAGTACCGACTCAAGTGAAAAGGCAGGGAAGATTCAGTCATACAATACTAATTCTTGTCCTCCTCTCCATGCTGACTTTGAAGCTTTCTCCTCTAACTCTGCTGAAGACCCAGAGTAGTATTTCCTCCTGTGATTAAGATGGGTCAATGGATTTGGTTGATACAATTTATTTTACTTGGGTAAAAATATTTAGTATCCTATTCTAGAAGTAACATGGCATCTCTATAGGTAACCAAGCAAACAGGCAAGACCGCTGTGGATGCCCTTCAACAGCCAGCCTACCTGTATGTACGTGGTAGGGCAGCTCAAGTGCCTTCAGTTTTCAGACCCTGGGCTGGTAACACCACTGGTAAGGATTCCAAAAACATACACACCACCTTGCTCCGAAGAAAAGGGAATTAGTCAGCAAAGGGGTATTCTTATAGTATGTCTTCTCTCACTGTTCTTTGGCTGCAACATCCATTGATGTTTTTGGTTGCACACCAAAACTGTGAGACTGGATGCTCTGAGTCAGCCCAGAAATTTAGATGAGATCGAACCCCAGCGTTCTGCAAGGAACAGAGGACACCAGCACACCAGAATAGGTAAAGACTTTTCACACATCTTCCTGAAGCATTTTTTTCTGAGCAAGAATGCCATAGAGGTATTTCAGACTATAGTAGTGGCCCATTGATACTGCTCAGTTCCTCAAGTGGAAATGTGTATGTCAAGGGATGCAACCGGTCCAAAAGTTTTGAAAACTGTAATTTGTAATTCACTGTTCCGGTTCATTCTGGCCTTGGCAGTAAAAACGCTCCGAGTCCTCATTCCACAGTGTTACACTGCTACTAGGAAACATTTCAGGGTTGTCTCTCGTGTTCCCTCAGGAGTGCTGCTAAAAATGTGGCGGTGACCCATTGAATAACTCACCACTATTACCTGTAAATTCCCTACCTGCCTTCGGGAAAGTGTGGCAACATGCAAACCAGCTTCTCCAGAGACTCGATGGACTCCCTAAATTCGCGCTGAAGACACTGGGGTGGAAAGCTTCCCTTTGGCCCAAACAGCTGAACTCTTACCGAGATAAAAGACATTCAGTTACACCTAAATCTAGCAATGGCCTTCTGTTTTTTGCTGCAGTAACGTTAACATTCAGTGGTTCTGCCTCTTATGTAGTATCCTTGAAGCACTCTAGTCTGTGATGATGGAAACTGGATAATTAACTTTGGATGAAAGCTAATTCACATTCTTCAAGTGGCTTTCAAAAGCAAAGTTAGTGTGTTTGTGTGCTTTTTTAAACAAAATTTTGTTATTTGTAGTCCCCAACTTGTTGCTTATAGACAAGTTTCTTCCTGCAAGACCCTCTGAAATTGCTCATGGACACAGGAAATTAAGATGTTTAAAATGAAGCCAACTGGGAGACATGAAATAGCCTGCAGCATTTCGCTTGCTTCAGATAGTAGCCCATTGGACAGCAGGATTTAGGGACCGCTGGTACACAGACGTAATTTCAGCTGTATTTGTGCGATAACATCATCTGTTCTACTCTCTGGAAGATTAGGCACTGTTTGAACAGTATGCGTACTCAGGTTCATGTAAGACATGTCATTAAACTCTTGAGAAAGTCTGAGAAAAAGAAGTCATCTGTATCACTGCAATTGAGATTAGAAGAAAAACTCAATCTACAGCTTAAAAGAAGACTGCCCACCAAAAATACATGTTTTCTTTCTTAAAACTTTGTGCTTGGTAGAGTCATGAAAAATACTGAAGTATTTAACGCAATTTTCTTGCATTTAATAGTGCTTTGTATTCAGCTAGTTTAAGTAAATATTTGTACCACCAATTTCTAAGTTGTTTAGGAGTTACATTTAAGGGTCCTTCTCAAGTTAAAGCAGAAAGAAAAGCTTTTTCTTCCCTTACACTTTTTTGTTTGGAATTTGCTGCTAAAATGCTGTGAAGAGTCAGAATTTGTAAAGTTAGTTACTCTAAATACTTAAACTGACAATATTCTCTTACCTATAGCAACTGCCACAGCGTACACAGCTCATACATATACTTATGTATGCTTATACTTATGTATGCTTATACTCTCTCTAGCTTTTCACCACACTTATCACAAAGACGGGGAAAAAAGTGGAAGATAGATAGAAAATTAATAATGAATTAGATTTTTGAGAAGCCCTCTAGATACATTCTGTGAAACATGGCAGATAGCTGGGGGTGAGGAGAAGGTGGTAGACCACAGACAGGATATAACTTTATTTTGAATAGAGCTTGTCTTGCGTACAAACTAAAGCACCCCCCCCCCCCCCCAAACG
>VYXH01004454.1:23706-40910 GCA_013397275.1 Burhinus bistriatus | reverse complement strand
AAAAAAAGAAGACAAAAAAGAGAACGCCTGGATTACCCGAATGGGACTCTAGCAGACTTTAACATACGTCTTTTTCAGTCACTAGTCATTCCGCAGCTGCTAAGAGCACTGTGAAGAAAACGGCCACTGCACTTAGGTGCTTAAAAACAGGTACTGAGTTCTTGCAACTCAGTGACTTATGGAGGAAACAGCCAAAGAGAGATACTGCTTCCTATACACAAAAAAACCCCCAAAACCGGGGAAAGACTTAAAAATAGCCCATGGGCTATCAATATTCCCAAGGTAGGATTTACCTGATCAAACTCCAAGCACGTGAGAGCCGCTGAGTTTATGAAGTTGTTCTAACAGATGCTTGCGGCACAGCCCGGCTGTCTCAGACCAGAGCGTGACCCACCTCCTCTCGCCATGGGCCAGGGCCACACGGGCAGCACGCTGCCACCGAGATGCTGGCATGGAGACGGGCTCCTGCCCCTGGTGCTGCAAGCCTGGCAGCTTCCATGGGAATGCTGCAGCAGGCTGGTGAAGGCTCCGCGACTCAAAGCCTTCGAGGGGACAGGAGACCGCGAGAGTCAGGTGGCAGACAGAGAACACAACCTCAATGAGCAAGCGATGCAGAACAGGGTCCATCTGCGTGGATTCTCCCTGTATTTGGTACCTCCAAGTACCCTGTACACTAACTCACAAACTTCTTTCCTATTTTTTGAGTTCTAAGGGAGACTTTAAACAGCACTGAATTATTTTCTTGCAAACCCAGCAATAAGACTCTCTCCCTATATCAATATTGAGGTCATGTTTTCCCTGTTGGAGATTTAACAAGGCCTAAAATATACATGGTTTGTGCAAGAGTAAATGTCTGAGAACAGGATCTAAATCAGCATCACATGTCCAGAAGAGAAAATATAAAATTCTATTTTGGTAATTGGACAAGCACTTGTCCCCTTAGTATCATTCAGTGGTAAAAATCGAGGGGTTTCAATTACAAAAAGCAAGTGTCTTTGTGAGCTGTTGCTAGACGGGGACAAACTGAAAAAGACTGACCATTACAGACAGATTTCACAGTATTCCTTCTACAATAAAAGTTCTAAAGGTTTAAGGGGGTCAAATATTTCCTCTAAAATATTCTCCTCCTCCCTCAGAAAAAGAAGCAATCACAGAAAGCCCTACACAAGTTCATTTTTCTAGCCGATTCCTTTTCCCTCCCCCTTTTAAGTTGGGAGATAAATATGCAGAGCTACCAAGAGAGAAAAACACCTTTATTCAACCCCATGAACCTCGCAAGCTTTACACGGCACTACGACAGACTGGCACAGATCCTTGCTATAAAGCTGCTGATGCTTCACGGAATTAACAACTCCCGTACTGTTTTGTGCAGAACAACCTTGGGCCTCGTCTCTCCTGTTCCGAGACAGCTGCAGAGGCACAGGCAAATGCAGTGAGAATTCACAGCTGAAGAGTTCAAAAAAAACTGAGAACAGGAAAGCTAACACAGAAAAGTTTGGAAACTTTGCCAAGGGCAAGACTATAGTTTAGTTTTTATCATAAGCCTCTGGCTTATATTGGATCTGGGTTTTAACCACCTAGTTTAACTCTGACTTCAATCACTTGTAAAAATCATTAAGGCACAGATGCTGCCTTCCCTGGGTGAGGCTGCAGTAAAGATGCAAAACGCTGTTTCGCAGTTGCTTGGCCACAGAGGGCCTAGACAGGAGGAGGAGAAACTTCCTCCTGCCCTACAAATCATGATGAAGCAGCAGAGATGGAGAGAGCTGTGGTTCTGCCTTACCCTGTGCGGGACTGGACATCAGTGCAGGGAGACAGAAGGAAGACCCTCATAGGGACAAAGCGGTGGCACATTGTCACACACTCACAAATCCGGGACATGGAACCTGCTCCTCTGACAACAGCACACGTCTGCTCCCCGCTGCCTGGATGCCACCCCGAGGACGCTA
Source organism: Burhinus bistriatus (assembly GCA_013397275.1). NCBI lineage: Eukaryota > Metazoa > Chordata > Aves > Charadriiformes > Burhinidae > Burhinus > Burhinus bistriatus. The sequence goes on along the minus strand of VYXH01004454.1, from coordinate 38,961 downwards.
ACACACCCCCCGGCTGCAAACACCCTGCCCGGCAGAACTCACATCTCGCCGATCTCATCCTTACCTTCACTGCAAGGCTACAAACAGCACCGGCAACGACTTGCAGACAACGAGAAGGAAAGAACATGACCTCAGAAACTAAATTTAGAACTTTAGGGCACCCTATGATCAATCATGATTTAATCCAATTATTCCCAGGAGCGGAAGGGTGCAGAAAACACTAAAACTGGCATGCATCGTACTTCAGGGAAGGCTTAAGTATTTAGAATACGATTGGTATTCAAAACTGTGTGAGTCCTCTTCATTTCCTGGGACAGTTTTTAAAAAGTAGGCATCTAAGAATTTAAGGAACAAGTGTCCTTTGGACTAAACCTTAATTCTCAGTAAGAGGAAAGCAGATTAAAACCAGCAGGTATATACACACTAGCTGTATATTCACACACATGTAAAAGCAGCTTAAAATGCCCTTCTCACTTTGCAAGTCTATGAAATGTACGTTGTCTTTATGCAATCTGTTTCCTACAAGGCCCTCACTAGAAGAGGAATTTGCTGCCTTTTCTTTGAAGAAAAGATTTTGCATGAATTCTTTTTCTCCTTTTTTGGCTTTTTTTTTTTTTTTTTCCTTTTCTTTTTAAACACACTGTCCTGATAGTTATTCTGTTTCACAGGAGACTGGCCAGGCTGGTGGTGGGTCCGTTCTGTGCCTGGAACTGTACAGGAGGTGGTCCATCTGTCCACTGAAAGATAACAAACAGCATGAAAATCCTACAGCTGCTGCCTGGGGAGGGGAGGAATGGCGGCGAGGCCCGAGGAAGGAGCTCGCCATGCAGACGTTCACTTCCTCGTGATGAAATCTTTAATTATCTCAAGAAGTTGCGTATCAGGTTTGACTTTGTTTTACATGTGTGGAGCTCCTGTCCCTTGAATGGTATTTCTTTGGAACTGCGGCCGCTCCACATGCCCATCATTCCAAGCCTAGCTGACTCCCGTGCTGCATCCAGGGTGAATGGCAATCAAGTGAAAGCATTTCCTGCTCTCACAGGTAAACCTCTGAGCCTCCCAACACGGGAAACCATGGCTTGCACAAACAAGGGGCCTAACTTAGATGTGTTTGAGCCCATTATACGCCGCAGCCACAGCGTTTCCAGAGCAAGTAAAGCCCCTGGTTCTCACCCATTTCCTTACTAAAATATTTTTTCCTTACACCAGTCAAAATCTTCTAAAACGGGCAGATTTAATACTTGTTTCTTAATCCTCTTTCCCCTGCAGATTTTTAATCCATCACAGATTATGCAAAAGCCAGCGAAGGTGAGCAAAGACAGGGTTAGGCGGGAGCACTGGCCCACGGGCTGCGCTGACGGATGGAGACGGGCACCTGGCTGCGGGGGTCTCTCAACACGGGCTGCATCACAAACATTTTCATTCTCACAAGTCTCAGGATCCCTTTGCAAGTACAGCCAGGAAACAGCATCTTCCTATTGGCCTTTTTCCCCTCTATTCTTCTCCCCAAAAGGGAATGTTGGGAAAAAGATGTCAAGTTCCTCGCATCTCACATTCCCATTTGGACATTATTTCAGCCCAGAACATTAAATTATCTTACGCCATTGCTGAGGTGCAGCTTAGGAAACCATTCTGTATTTTTAAAACAGTGTTAGAAGTGTTTCTGACAGGAAGGACATCAATATTTGAAGTCCAAAGAAAGCTGCACCTTAATGCAATGGCTACAGACATAAAATGGTATATTAACTGGCAATTCAGATTTATAGATAAGTGAAAAAAAAATCCTTAGGAATGCTGAAGTATCAACAGAAACTGTACTTTTTGCAGTGTACAACAAAGCATTCCCCAGAACAAGGCAGACGAGATGACCTAAACATTAAAACTGAAACTTAAGAACGTGGTAAGGTTCTTCCAAAAGTAATAGTTGTCACCAAAATGAAGTGGCTACCTCCTACAAAAACCATTTAGAATGCATATATTCTGGTGTACCAAGAAAACACTAAGAAACATAGATCATACCCACCAAATAAATTTTTTAAAAGTGAATTAATTGAGTCACACTTCCTTTTCCCGTTATCAGCCCAGCTTAAATACTAGGAAGTAAAACCAAATTTTGGCAACTTACTGAAAAGCGTGCTCTGCAGAAGAATAGTAAAGGAAAGCAAAGCACGTTGTTTTGCCTCAAAAACGCTCACAACTGCAAGATGAAGATTGCTTACCGTGATTAGATTGTGTTCTGGAAGACTGCATGCTTCAATGTGGTCCTGGAGGAGCTGTTGTGAGAAGTTTTGGTGCATCTGTGCTGCCTCGTGTGCATCCATGGCGTTTCCACAGGCTTTGTTCAGGTCTGAAAGACGAGAGCATCGTGTGCTCACCGAGGAACACTCTTTGTACTTGTTTTCAACTGACCAGCTCTCTTATCTGAAAAGACTGTGCCCCGGATTTGCTGAATCCCTACATTTGATGACTGAATCATTTAAACAGGCAATATACCAAAGTCGTATAACTTCTGAGTGAAAACCTCTAAGAGAAGCAGGGGCACGTGGGGAACCTGAAGCCTTCTCTTTTCCAATAGTATTGGCAGAGCACATTGCAGGATTTGGTGTCGTTTTAGTTTCCAACTATTAAAAAAATAACACTATAGGAGCTCTAAAAGGAGAAAACAAACGCCTCACTCCAGTAAAAGCCCCCGTGCCGTTTGCGTTCAGATTTTGAGTTTCCAGCACCATCTAGTGGAACCAGGAAAGACCCGCAGGTTTTTCACAGGTTTCAGAGATCAAGCAACGGTTTTTTTGGTGAATGCTTGCTTTTGGGGGAGTACAGAAGCCTGCTGCTTTGCATACACTGTGAGCTGATCCTAGTGTCTTGTTTTCTGTGAGGTTTATTCACAGGTATTCGCTCAGATTTAAGACTGGAAACCTACTAAGAATCACACAATTTCAGCTATAAACTAAAGCAGCACAGTGCGGCAGGGGCTGAGATGCTGTACCTCCTGCTGATGAACATGTGATTGTGTTTTGCTATTCCTCATCAAGCACCTTTTCTTCAAGAGTAGGTAATTAGTTCTATACAGGAAACTCTTAGGAAAATCTAAGCAGAACGGAAACTGCCCCTCGGTGTTCCCAGGGTACGGGATAGGACTGGAGGCAACAGCAGCTGAGCCACGGGGTGGTGTTTCATCTACAGCGCATTCATCATTGTACTATCGGCATGTTTTGTACGTGAACTACCACTTGGAAATGAGTAAGAGAAGTATTTCAATCGCCTGGAAGCACTTTTGTGGCAAAGGCAACAGCAAAGCAGAAAATAAGCCTGGCCCACAGTGCTCAATGCAGAGCACCATACTTACAGTAAGCATGACAATTTAATATAAATGGAAGCTGCGGGGTAGGTTCTTGGAAAAAAGGGTAGAGTTACTGCTTTATTTTCTAGTGAGAGCAAATCAATTGCAGCATTAATGTTGATGGTCTGCCAAGAAGCTAGTCAATATTTGAACAAAGCATCCTGGGGCCTGTGTAAGTCAGATTAAACAATATTTACGTATGAGGTGATATAATTAAAGCCCATACACAGAAGAAAAGCCTAAGTGAAACTTAATCAAACGTTTACTACAATTGGTAGTGCAGTCAAAGTAAAGCAGAGCAGCAGCAGAACAGATGCTACACGGGTGCGAACCGGAGCCCTTTCCAAAGGGTCACCACTTCAGCTGTTTCTATCATAAACTGTCGTCCAGCCACGGCAGGAGAAACCCGACTGCTGCCTCGCACCAGTCACACTGGGATGCTGGAGCTCTACAGGGCCTTCTCACCACCTCCCCCCAAAACCAACTGGAGTATCCGACAGCAACGCCAGGGCTGCGGATCAGTAACTGGAAGAACCACCTTGCGCCTCCATTGGTATTTTGTAAACCCAGGCAGCCCCTCGGCGAGCGCTGGCATTGGCACACAGCCCCATGCTCAATCCCCAGTTAGTAGCAATAGGCTCCTGGCCGCTTTTTTTAAGTACAAGACCTTTTCCTAACTTACCTCTCAACAGAGCTGAAGACCACAGCTGCACAGACATATCTGGTATCTTGCTTGCGAGCTGCATGGCTGGTACTACCATATTATTACTTTCCTGGTGAAGAGCAGATATCAACATAAAACGGGTATTATTTTTGTCCCTCTTGCGAATACACATTACATAGAGATGTTAAATTTGTGATGAAAAAAAAATAAATCTATCTACTTTAATTGCTGCCACGCTCTAGCTAACAAGTGGAAATGCTTAATGGCACAATAACCCAAACACATAATCTAAAGCTGCCTCGAATTTTGCTCTGTCCTAGGAATTACGGTGTCTCTGTTGTGCAAGATGATAGAAATATTTCATGCATTCTGGCATATGGTGAGAATGAAGGAGCTTGTACCCACAATTCCTTCCAAAACAATCCAGTTGAATGACGTTATTTGTCCTTTATTCAGCTCCTTTTTTTCAAGCGATTTCACGCATTATAGAAACACACACTTTAGAACAGACTTCAAACACTACTACTTTGATAAAGTGTTATTAAACATGCAAATTACAGCTACAGAATTATGCAAATCAATAAGCTGCCAACTTTTAGTGGGATACCAATAAACACGCATTCTTAAAGTAAGATTAATTTCACAAAATGTCCTGATTTTCTTTGGCAAGTGACAAGTCAAACATTTACATGGTAATACCAGAGACGGCAAAGGCTTACCCTGTGATTCCCTAACACATAGAATATATGACCCAGGAGTACAAGAGAACACGCTGTTAATCGATTCAAGTCTTCTGCATTTGACATTTTCAGTGTCTCTCGCAAAAATCGTCTACCAAAACAAAGCAAAAATAAAGTGTTTTAAAAACTCTACTTTCCGTCCAGTATGTAAGAAACATCATTAAGTAGTGAATTAATCCACCTGCCAAATATTAGCAGTTGGGAATAAATGTGCACTGCAGGTGACCTTAAACAAAGCACTTAATTCCCAAACCTCACGCTTTATTTAGCAAAAATGACTATTATAGAGGTCTTCCTTTGAAAAGCTTTTGTTTCAGAGGTGCAGTGTTCTGCAGTGGCACAAGTACTATCAGCATTCAGAACTGAAGAGATGCCAACCAAACAGCTTCCCGGTATCTTCCCCTAAGTAAAACAGAAGGCTGACTAAATCCATGGGGAGAAGAGCTAGCAGGTTTGAAAGCAAGGCCTCGGGGGTTTCATTTTTGTCTTAAAAAGCTTGATTTAGTTTCTCCTTTTTTCCCCCCACCTTCCAAGTGCATGGATTTGTACTCACTTTGCCTCATTGTATCTTCCTTGAAAGAAGGAGAACAGCCCTCGGATGTAGAAAGCCGCTGCTCGAAGACAGTGAGAGCTACGGACAAAGCAACGCGTTGGAATCTAGGCATTGTGCAGTGATTACATGCATTACAGACAGATTTCTAGGAATTTGCCTAATAATCAAATCTCGAAACAAAACATTATATTTAATGCGTGGTCAGAACTTCTGCCTTGAAAAGAAGTTGATTATTTTGTTTTCTTTTAAAACAAGCCCGCTACAAATCCAGTATTACCATCACCAATGCAACATCAGCATATAGACAGTTTCTGGAATTCTCACCTCACAGGAAAATTATGGTCTGGATTTATCCTTTCCAATAAGCTGTAAAGCTACAAAGTGGGAGGGAAAAAGAAAGATAATCAGCGTTTCTCACAAATACAGGCTTATAGTACTGACAGCAAGTGTTTTTATAGGAAGTGCACATCAAATGAAAATGGTGCAAGTCATCACAAACACATTCAAGTTTACTTGTGCTGGTTAAACCATAGCACAAATATTCCAATATTAGGAGTTTTCATGCCCATTTTGATCCTAAAATCAAGTTTTATACAAAATATGCTTTCTCAGACTTTACAGAACTTTCTACACAATGTTAGTATTTCCTCAGAAAACTTTTAGCTGTCATATCTGACCAAGCTGTTCAAGACCCAAATGAACGCTGTAGTATCAGATTTGCTATTTAATTAAAACCAGAAATCAACTAAGAAAAAAAAAAAAAAGGTCAACTTTTTGCTCTCTAAGCTTTCTAACAAAGTACTGCATGCTTGGTGAAAAAGTTCATTTACAGCCTCTTCACAAGAAACGTGCAAGCCCGTCTCTGCAAAGTTACCACAGCGGGATCAGACACGGCACTGAACGAACGCACGCAGCTGAATTTTGGCATTAACAGTGCTTCGGGCACACCGCTGAAGCAAAATGAACACACGTGCACATACCTATTTCTGGATGTTTAGTTAAACCTTGCTAGGTTTTATGTAATCTAATAAAAGCCCTGAACAGATGGAAACTGAAGCAAACAGGTTGAATGAGTCAAGACGACAGAGTTAACCACACACTTCACCCTGGGAAGTTTGCCCTCCCAGTGCTGTAGAGAATTCTGTGTCCGACCCAGAATACTCTGCTTCGGCGGTTTGCAGCGAGCCCAGCTGATACCACTGGTTCTCTACCGTTAATTGACACTACCCTGATTAACCGGCTGCCAGACAAGGCACCACTTTGCAAAAATGCTCAGAAAAAAGAACAATCCAAGCACAGTAGCAGTTTTCTCTCCGAGAAAGTTCTGACTTTTAGAACAACGGTCAATAACGAGCTTACCTCTTGATGCCGGTTGCCTTCCCTGATGTACACACTGGCTAAGTTTGTCACAATAAATGCCCACAGTTCTTGATGTGTAGTGAGCTAAAATAAACAAGATACCAACAGCACAGTCAAATACTTCAGCATCTAACCCAGAATTTGCTCACCCCATACAAATCACACATGTGGTGTCCGATATTTTGCGATTAATAAACCCTCCTGACCTGAATTATGATCAGCATAGGAAAAAAATAAAATGAACTAGCGCAACTAACATAGATGATCGCCAGATTTCCCTTCCAACCTCAACTGTTCAGTGACCCACAGGACAATTGCAACAAGCCCATTTCCACATTGAACATCCACAGTAAATAGTTTGGGAAGAAAATCTTACCCTCAGTGCTGTAGTGAATTGTGCTTCTGCATTGTCCATGCAATTAACAGAAATGCAGTACAGCCCCTGTAGAAGACACAGTATTTCTAACGTAATGCATAATACAATTATAGCAAGCCGAGAATGCAAAGAAAGGCATGCACAAAACCACAGAAACCTCAGGATATTCGCAGGAAAAAAGGTAACCAACAAGTCTTAGTTTTGCTTGGCTCTGGGAAAAATAAGCAATTTCTATACAAAGTCCTTTAAAATAACATGCTCCTCTATAAAAACCACCCCTTTTATCTAAAAACCCCCTCTTAATTTTTTCCCCTTACACAGTTCCCACAACATACTGCCTCAGACGTGCGCGGTAGAAATCTCATGTATTTATCTTGCGTACTATCATTCTACACGCCACTTAGTTTAGAAAGGGATTGAAGCCTTTGACAGCCTTAAATAACACTGGGCGCGAGTCCCCAGAGCAGGGCTGGCAATCGATAACGCAGACCCCGTTACTCAGCAGGAAATCTTGCTGTCTGTGTTACTACGTTCTCATCAGTTACTGGTGACTGTTCAGTACGAGCCTTGGGCAGGGTCTTCCAAAGACTCAAAAGTTTACAGGTAATCATAGACACTTACTAATAGCGTGTGCAGCTGGGCAGCGTGATTAGAAAACAGTCTGGGAGACTGCTGGCAGAGCTGACAGACTTGTGAAATCTGTTAGGAAAGAAAAAAATATTTTAAGATACTGTTTCTCCATTTCATTTTACGTTCTAAATCCATCTACTTGCATCATACATGTCATTCAGTACGTTGCAGTGATTGGTTCAAGAATCCTAAGTCACGCTCCGAGGTAAAGCGGAGGCTGGTCCTGCCTCAAGCCAAGGTACACACGCTGCTCCGCACACACTCCTCCCACACGCCGCACACTCAAACTGGTTTTGAATTATTTGCTTTGCAGCAGCTCCACCATATGGTGGCACCACCTGCAAACCAAGTCACAGATCTCTTCTGACACGCTCAGAATTTGAGTTGGCACGCCACAGAAAAACCGGAATCAAAATCTTCCACAGGGTATGTGCTTGTGGTGAGTTTTATGAGCCAGAACCAATGACTATTCCTTGAGCTGGCTAAATTTCCCCCCACCCCCCAGTACATTCATGAGAAGGCTGACAGCAGAGGCTGAGACGATACTGCAGTATGTCCTATAAATAAGGGACAGATGAACAGGAATTAAAAATGACTGTGAGAACAGAAAAAAAGCACAGCTCTTCCTTGTATTAGAGAAGACCATTGCCCTCTTCCTTCCCCCCAAACTATGGAAGAGGAGGAAAGGACAGAAAGGCAGGGAACCTTAAAAAAAAAACAAAAAAAACCCCAAGAAACACTTGGACAAGACAGGAACAGTTAAGAGCCACTCTCAGTCATGAATCTGAGGGACAGGGAAAAGACACCAGAGTCAGGTATGATCAGGAAGGTGTCAGTTGTAGCCACCGATCAATTACTGCTAACTCCATGAGCAACTCCAAAGTGTTCTTAAATAAAATATTTAGGAGGAGGCTAATCCCACAGCTTGTGGTATCCTGAGCACTGTCAGGCCTGACTATGTCTGTTCCAGCAGTCTGCACTGCTGGAAACCCCATCTCAGCTCAAGTATCTTCCTCAAAACTCAAATTCTCATTTCATAAACGTTATGACTGCATACATCNACTATGGAAGAGGAGGAAAGGACAGAAAGGCAGGGAACCTTAAAAAAAAAACAAAAAAAACCCCAAGAAACACTTGGACAAGACAGGAACAGTTAAGAGCCACTCTCAGTCATGAATCTGAGGGATTTTTTTAAGACACCAGAGTCAGACTGCAAAGTATGATCAGGAAGGTGTCAGTTGTAGCCACCGATCAATTACTGCTAACTCCATGAGCAACTCCAAAGTGTTCTTAAATAAAATATTTAGGAGGAGGCTAATCCCACAGCTTGTGGTATCCTGAGCACTGTCAGGCCTGACTATGTCTGTTCCAGCAGTCTGCACTGCTGGAAACCCCATCTCAGCTCAAGTATCTTCCTCAAAACTCAAATTCTCATTTCATAAACGTTATGACTGCATACATCCACAACTAGGGAAATGATGAAACCCATTTTTACCTCCTGCAATGCTGTGGCTTTGTGTCCCGTGACAAGCCGACACATGATAATGTGTTCCAACAAAATAACTTGGAAAGATGACAAGATGGGACTGCAGTCCAACACTGACAAGGGAAAAGTAATTCAGTAAGCGAAGTTAAGACAATACGAACATCCCAACCACGCAGCCTCCCCCGCACCCAGCCAGCTTCCTCCACTGCAGGTGGTGCAGCGAGACTTCAATACAAAGATTCGTTTGTGGAAATCTAGAGTGATGTCTCTGGCTGGACCACCTGGTGTCAGGAGAGTCAGCATACCGCCCAGCTCCCCTTCCACACGCCATGGGAAGGATGGCACAGGTTTAAATAAATAAAAAATAATAATAAAAAAACCCTACAACACTCCACCAAAACCACTGAACTGTCAGGAGCAGGAGTCTGAGCACCAGTTAAGGAAAAACACGCTCATTTTTGAGAATTCAAAGCTTGGAAAATCAAATACGTGGACAATCAGAAATGCAGCACAAAAATGCGTGTACTTACAGCCCAATTTACTGAGTTACAATAAAAAACCCCAAAACTTGATTTCTGCATTCAAAATAACTATCCAGTTTTAAATTCTTAGATGCAGCAGAAACAGACTGACAGCAGGCTGTCCCAGTGAACCAAATAAGGCTGCTGTGGTTTTGTTTTGTATGTTTAATTTAAATTAGCAACGAGTAACAGAATCTTGCAGCATAAGCTAAATAATAATCCTTATCCTTACTTTTTAGCTTCTCTAGCTGCATGAGTGCTTTGTCTGTGTACTTCTGAGCCTTCTCCAGGTATCCTGCTTGCATGGAATGCATTACTGTCACCTGCCAGAGAACAAAGGCAATATTACAAAAAATTATCTTTGCAAAGAGGAAAGGTCTGGGAGCTCACGCAACTCCTCAGCTACCAGCTTTCTGAACTAACTTTTGACACCATTTAGGAGTATAATCATATTTATGAAGTGGAGCAACTGGTTTCAGGAGACTGAAGTCAAGATTGTTACTCTTGTTGGTAAAAGTAAGCCAACGTAGCTCTACCTCGCACGAGTTTATCTGATTCTATTTGGCTCAGATATTAATAAGTTACATTCCAGTTTCCAGACTTCTCGCACAGTCTCTTCAAACACTGACATCACCGAAAGCAACAGTCTCACAGATGCTGTGGCAGAATTAAACTGTCAGCGTAACGTAAAGCAGCATATGGTCTGTAGAATCTATCGCTGCTGGCTCTAAGCAATTTTTAACCAATTCCTCATTAATTAGCAATATACATGAAGTAAAAAAGAGCTCCTCACCAAGTAGACGAGCACACACATGTGTTCCTTGGGCAGCCAGTGAAAGAGGTCGGCGGGATTGCTGGGCAGAATTTCATCATCGTGCAGCGTGGAGATGGTCTGGATGCACTGCTGAAGCTGTTTCAGGCACGGCTTCACACTTTTCACCTGCGAAAGATGATTCACATCAGACACAGCTGCTGCAGCCCAGATGCTTGAACATTCACTTAGTTGGGAAAACTTGCCAGGCAATAAATAATCCCCACATTCAGGAAATTAGTTCACGCATAAATCACAACACTAGCATGACAGAAGAGTGACTACTTTAGGCCCATTCCAGGATTAACAACAATCAGCCCTTCATATTTGCATATATGACCAACACACGCTCAAAATGTTTTTCAAAATTATACACAAAGCCTGTTATCTCCACCAACGTTACAGAAAAGCAAGAGTGGCTGCCATGGTTATAGGTGTATGACAGTAAACCTCTCCTCAAGGAAGAAGAAATAAATGTAATTTCTTCACTCCTCATTTCATTTGTGATCAAAATCTATGGAAATTAAGTTTCATTAACAAAAAGCATGGCACAGCAGAAAAAAAAAAAGCCCCCCCAAATCACCTCAGTGTAATAATTAGCTGCTTTTGAGGCAGCGCTCTTTTTCCCCAGTTCTCACAACACAGGAACCATAAGAAGCACAACTCGCGCGTACCTGCCCAGCATCCAGGTAATGCGTGACCTGCAGCACTAAGAAGAAGACGCGTAACGACTCTTTCTGGATGGGGTTTCCTTGCCAGTTTTCAACTATCTGCCCGCAAAGAGTAAGGAGAGGGTGCACCTCCTGCAGCTTCCGTTCCATTAGAAGGAGCTGTAATTTAAGAGAAAAATCCACTATTTTTGTGCTAAACAGTTTAAAGACTCACAGAACCACAGTAACGCCCCAGGTACGCTGATCTATTTAAAACAAAAACAGACTCAAAGAAGTCTTATTGCAAGAGCACCAGCCTTTTCACATGACCAGATTTTTCATCCCTAATTACAAGGGCTCCGGTGACAATTTGCAGTTACCGTTTTTCCTTCCAGAAAATTATTTGCCATAATTAATAAAGGAGGAAAAAAGCCAAACCTATTCACAAGAATTTCAGAAGAATCCTGCAGACTTAAGCCTTATCCCAGATATATTTTAATACTGTGCTTGCTCACACAAACAAAACAATACATAAAGCACAGATACGCATGCAAAATACCTTAAAACAAATAACCTATGTTCAGGCAAGTTACAGTCTACTGCTCTGTAACTTGCATTATACTAGTTAAACAAGGAAATAGTTTATTTTAAAAGTACATCCAACTTACCATCCCCTTGCTTAGCAGAAATAGTGCTCTGAAACGAAACAAAACAACGTCGTACTCAATAAAGTTACTCAAAGCACAACTGTATATAAAAACCCTGAGGAAAAAAAAATCTGCCATTCTCCCCCTCAAAGACAATAGACAAAAGAGCATTAAGGAACCTGCCACAGAAAGCACATTTAAAAGCTAGATGCAACAGTTCAACCTTAGCCCCAGGAATCAAAATCCCAGTCTTCCAGGTTTGCAGCCAAGCTTTGGACAGTTCCCGTTACAATAGTTTCTAAGGCCAAACCAGGCTACTGGGAAAACTCGCTGATAAAGATCATAAACAAAGTTCAGTCTGAAAAAAAGACTCTCCAGAGCCTTAGTGGACCATGATTGGTTCTAACAGAAAAGGAAAGAGCTGGAGAAACTCAGATCTAAGAGAACACTCAGAAATACTGGTTTGCCTTTAACACCCACGTAGCAATCACATCTCTAAATAAAACCAGAATATCTCTAAATAAAAGGTAGAGGAAACCAAAATATTTTCTGTGGGAAGGGAAAAAAGTCCAAGGAACTCACCTGGTATACTCTGACCCTACCACCCGAGCGTATTCTGCTCCAACTCCAAGAAGGTCACATGCAGATACTAAGTCTTTTTCAAGTGTATGTAGTTGCTGAAATGGAAAAAGGGCCATAAGACATCAGCATTTTCTTTGCAAACCTAATTAGCAATTTTCCTGCGCTTTACACGTGACAAGTGCTAAACTGGTACTTGTTAAATGTATCATCTGACTTTAGATGCATTTTCTGGGAACACCTGGCATTCTCCAAAAAAAAAAGTCTGTAACATTTAAAAGAAAATGTCTCAGCCCAATTTCATACCACGCAAAGCTGTCATAATTCATTAAGATCATGGGCAGATCAAATCCCAACAGCTCCAGAGTAACCATGGACCGTTCCATTGGAGTAACTGGAACAACAGAGTGTGTTTTCTGGCAAGAAGAGCAGAGAAAGTCTGCAAGGTGAGTTTCAGGTGACGGGGAGAGGATGATGCAGCTGCCAGAGCACCTCTCACTCCCTTCTGCTGCGGACTTTTGTACCTTCTCCAAACTCAGGTAGAAAGCCACACAGTTGTAGAAGAACAGCCACCAAGGCAACGAGACACACAGGCCTCTGTGGTCAAGCAAAAGCCAGAGAGGAAATACCACACACAAGAGAAATTACCAAAGAATGTCAAGCTTGGAGGAAGGCTCCTGTTCAGAGGGAGGCACTGAGAAAAACGCTTAAGCGTCTTCTGAGTACTCAGGCATTAACTCATTGCAAAGTAAACATTTGTCCTTTAATCGATAGGAAAGAACGGCTCTCCACAATTCACTGTTCCTCAACTACACAAAGGAGCTTGGCAATTCATTTTAAAGGAAGCTGGTCTGCTTGTTTAAGCTCATCAGGAAGGGGGAAAAGACAAGCACAGGTGACTATTAAGACAGCCTTCAAAGATAAAATTGCTTCCTAACTAGCTCTCTGCTGCAGACTACCTGTAAAGAGCAATTAACTCCCTCAACTCTCACGTTAAACACCTCGAGGCTCTTTAGGAGCAGAGAAGAGGCATAACCTGGAAAAAACAGGGGGAGTTCTTCAGCAATAATCTGCTCTTCCCACCGATCAGTTAGCTTTTCGGATATGCTCCCCACATAACGCATTGGAATCACTCAGGAAAATCAGCACTTCAAGAGCAGTTACACAGCTGAAGACTGTAACAAACATTAAACACTGCAAATTCCAACATGCACCGGTTTATTCCCAGAAGCAAAGACGGTCTGACCTGTGCAGGTGAAGCCACACTTAGAGCATATTACAGAACAGGAAGTGTAACATTGCTTGGAGGCCTTTGCACCAGCTGCTTTTCCCATCCCGGTTCTGCTCTGTGTGCTAATTAGGTTGAAAATAGTCAAACGAAGCTCCAATTCCACCAGGCTTTATGAGAACATTTGCCCTTACTGTTAGCCATAAGGTGCGTTTTGTTTTCCTCTGTCTCTAAAGTTGCGTGTTACTACAGCCCACAGAACGATCCGTACTGCCTTCTTCCCTAGAAACTGGGTCTTGATCCAATCCATAGTCTACCAATGTATCATTATTTTATAGCATGAACTTTTCTTCTTTTGTCTCTCCATTAGCAGCAGTGATTTGGAGGGGGGAGGAGAAGGGAAAGCATCCAAGCTCTTTTTAAGAAGAATAGATATTTTCTAGCCATTTTTTTCAATCACAGCGCTACAGTAACATGACTGTCAATAAAAATCACTTACTGCAAGTTGAAAAAGCAATCTACAGTGCCAGTACGGAGTCTGCTGTGAAATCTGAATGGCTTTGCGTAACAGAGGTTTTGCTGTATCCACTGAATTCTGAAACAGAAACATGCCCCCTAGTCAACATAAAAACCAGGCTGCTGGGAACTTCATCGCTAACAATAACAACTTTTAAACTAGTCGTATCCTGTGTCAATCCCCCATTAAAGTCTCGTAGGTCAGGAACCTTGAAACATGAAAAGCAACAAGACCAAGTATTTAACAGGCAGGCCCACACATCCATACCTGACTCAAAGTCTGTTTAAAAGTATTAGCTATTTAACTCCTTTGGCCACTGTTCTAATACGCACTTTTCTTCCGCATGTGAGAGAAAAGGCAAACATTTACTTTAGAGAAAGTAAAGACTCGTTAAGCCTTTCCCAGAGAAAAAGATTAAAAATAGCCTAGGAACACAACAAAGCCCGAGGAAAACCATCTACTTCCCTCCCTCCCCCCAAATTAGCTTGTCTTTGTCTAAATGAGGGCTAAAGAAATACTTGGGCCAAGTAAACTTCCTTTGCTGTGAAGACTTGCATTGCAATTCCAGCAGCAACTTTCGCGGCAAGACCAAAAGTCTTTCAGCCTTACGCTTTAGTACTCTGTACTTACACTACAGCTGGCCTCTAAAAGCTTCATAAACACTGTTATTAATAGCGATACACTACTCCAAGACGAAAGACGCTCAGATGAAATGCAGCCCTGCAGCCCTAGGACAAGCGACAAGTTCTGAAGTAGTCTCAGCGCACTCACCTCCTGACAATACAGCTCGGAGAGAAGGCTGGCTGCCTCAAACTTAACATCTTCAAACTGGGGAATCTAGCAGCACCAGAGTTAAGTAAATATTAAACACGGTCTGGAAGACAGCAACAGCCTGACGTCTGAAAAACCCTTAACAGAACACAGGTGTTAAGAAAGTGGCCCACAACCACAGAAGTAGATTAAAAATACAAGCTAAATCCCCATCCCCCGGGCCTGGCTCTCTCTGTTTTGCTACAGGAGCGAGCTAGCCGGGCAACCACGCTCCTCGCCCAGGTGGCCAGGAAAAAGGATACTTGCTGGGATATCAACCACTGCAAGAGAAGACAGCGGGTTAGTCTGCAACCACCACAGGCCGGCCCCGCTGACAGGGC
>VYXH01004454.1:0-23365 GCA_013397275.1 Burhinus bistriatus | reverse complement strand
CCCCCGCCCGCCCCGCCCGCCGCGGTGCATTGTGGGACGGGAGCTCCAAAATGGACAACCCCAGGGATGCGCCAGGTACCGCCGGTCCCGCCGAGCCCCCTCCCTCCCTCCTCCCGGGCCCTGTCCCGCCGTCCCCGGCCCGCCGTACACCCCTTCCCCAGTCCGCCCCCGGCCCCGCCGCCCGGCAGGCGGCTGCAGCGCGGGGGGGGCGCACCGGGCCCGGCGGCCTCCCCGCCGCCGTGAGGGCAGCGAGCCGGCGGTGGGAGCCCGGGGAGGGTGGGGGTGGGGGGTGTCATCGTCCCCCCCCCCATCCCGGGAGGGCCCCGAAGGCCGCAGCGTTAATTTTCCTCCCCTTCTTTTCCCGTAGGGAAAGCGAGCCGGTGGTTCGGGGTCGCACAGTCTAAATCGGCCAAGACGAATGTGAATATTCTTCACCAAGAGGAGCTGATAGCGCAGAAAAAGAGGGAAATCGAGGCCAGACTGGAGCAGCAAGCGAGGCAGAATTACCTGAGCATACAACAGCTGCCTCTGCTCGGAGAGTGCGTGTGAATTACGGTGCTTTTAGATGGGAGCTTCGCTGACAGAAAACGGGCATGTTGGTCGAATGAAAGCAAAGGGACGAGCTGTACGAAGCTCTTGTACTTGGAGGCAAATACTGAGAAAGTTGAAATTGATAGTTGAGTAAAGGTTGGAATAGGATATTTGCACTTTAATTGATGTAGCCGGGCTTTTCAGATACTAGCGAAAACAGATGTGTGCTAACAGCAATCACATTTTTAACAGGGTATTATTATGCTTTTCTTCTGCTTCCTATTTGTTACCTTTCTTATAATCGTGACTCCTAAGGGTTAACACAATTCTCCAGCAAATGCTTGTCTGGGGTTCTTGGAGGTAGGGTAGTGTAACAGAGCAAGTGGAATCAACAGAGTAGTAAAGGAGCCAGGTGGACAACGTGGGTAAATGCTTTAAGCAGCAAGCTGAATGGTTCTGCTTTCGTAAAGCTAGGTGTGTTGTCAACGTTAGATGAGAGAAATTAGTAGTCATTAGCATTTGTCACGTTTTCTGTTTGCAATAAACGTGTGTGAGGGGAGCTGGGGAGGATGATGAGTACCATCACCTACTTTTCTTTTTCTGTTCAGAGATGACGGTACTGACAATGAAGCCTGTGTTTCCAACAAGTTTGTTAATGATGGCAGTTTCCTCCAGCAGTTTCTCAAGCTGCAGAAGGAAAAGTCAAGTGCTGGTAGGTCGACTTCTGAGCAACAGGAGGCCTTCCTTCTCCTGGTGATACCAGCTTTGTGTGAGCTGCCTCCATGTATGTTCACTTTAGAAACTCTGCTATGAGCTGTTACCAGTATGAGTAAGTTCTAAAGCAAAAGCAGTGATGACCCCTTTAAATTTGGATTAAAGTCTTTCTTTGAGATGCGATAGGGAGGTTTGCCCTCTTTCCCTCTATAGGTACTGTAAAGACAAGCATCTCTCTTCCAGCTTGAATCCCACATTGTAAAAATCATCACAGCTTTCATTTCATTATGCAGCTTTCACCACTCAGTGGCTTTAACTTACTCTGAAAATAATGGCCTATTGCAGCTGTATTACTGCCTGAGTTGTTGCTTGTAACCTTCTGAGATTACAACAGTAAGGACGCGCAGGAATTATTTTCCCCTCATTCTTTTCTAAGAACCTCCCCCAAGTTCTACTAATAACTCGGCAAACGCTTCTGCATCAAATGTTGGGAAGAAACCTATGCTGTTTGGGAAGCGCCCCGGTCAGGTCCTGAGCAGCATGCTGCACCAAGCGAAGAACTACTCCCATTCCAAACAGACCCCAGTCGTTAACCGCCTCAGTGTGTTTCAGTCGCCAGATGAAGATGAGGAGGAAGATTATGAGCAGTGGTTGGAAATTAAAGGTAAATGACAACTTTTACTACATTGTTTGTTTGGGGGGCGCGGGGCAGGTCCACATACCCTAGTGAGAGGAGCCGAGTGTGGGAACAGGATTCCCTCAATACTTTTCCCCAGTGGAGGGCTGGGTTTTTTTCCTTATGCTGTGAATTGGTATTCTTAGCACAGTTCCTGTGTGCTGACTTCTGCCTCATGAAATATAAATGACACCAGTTAATGCTGGTGGACTCCTCCAAAGCCAGCTTCAGCAGAAAACACGAGGACTGAATGCTGTTAGATATTACTGATCCAGCCTGAACTCGGTATGGGAGATGGGTCACTCGCCATAGACAGGGTCTGGTTTGTGCCTAGAAGATTTATTTTCTCTGAATTTTCAAGGCAAGCGCTTCACCAGTCTATATATCTCTGTAAAAAATCATATGTATAGAAGACGTGTGTTCTACTCTTAATGGAGCTTGATTGCTTGCTAATCATAAGAATTCTGCTTTTGTACAATTGAAATCTGTTGTGGCTAGTACTGAGTTCTCCAAAACACGTATAGATATAATGCTTGTATTTAAAACAGAATTTTAGTTTTTTAAATTATAGAAAATGAAAGGTCCTCAGTGTGGGTGTGGCTGCATAGAAGGAAAAATTATATGTGTTAATAAATAAGATTACATGTAAGGCACGGAACTGTGACCAGGTAAAATTAAAGTTCCTGCCTCTTTTCAAAGTTTCATAAGCGAATCTCACCTCTAGCTCCTTACTGCTTTAGGTAGTATAGAAAACCAATGAAGAATATTGCAGCACTTAAATAACCAAGTTTCTCTGGATAACCTAGGCTAGGAAGCCAGAAGGCAGATTTGCTTAATGATCTGAATTTCATGCGTGTATATTAATCAACTATAAAATTAGATTGGAGTTGCTAAATAAGTCACACTAAGCTTTGTGTCATAATTTATTTCATTATATGTTTACAGAACCATGTCTAGCTATTTCTGGTGGGATTTATAAAAGCATAATCTTATCCAGTCTGAACTTAAGCATGAAATGCGCTACAGGAATGTGAGAAATAGCCACTGGCGCAATATGGACCCTTAATTTAAAGATCATGGGTTTGAATCTAGTCTAGAGAGCACTGTGGAGAACTCTGTGCCCCTGTGCTCTTTGTTCAGCACCCTACCCAAAAATATTGTTGTCTAGACAGTTGCCTGTGTTTAGTTCCTGTTGAATGTGTCCCGCATCAGCTCTGTAATCGCTGTCAGTGTTAGTGGGTTCCTTTCTTGGCACAGAAGCCAAAAGACAGTTTCTTGGAGACTGAGCTATCCTCTTATCTCTGGTGGGATTCCCTCCAAGTGAGGGTTGAGACATGGGCATATGCCAGTAGGAAGAACTATATGCTCCAGCTACACAATCTGTCTCCTCTATCTGGGTACAGAGCGATGTCTTTGGAACTGGAATCTGTAATCTTTAGTGAGTAATGTGGTGGTTAAAAAAAACCGAACCAAATTCCTGTTCCCCCCCATCGTGTGTTTTGTGTGGAGTAGAATTGTCAGAAGCAAATTACGTTGCTATTGAAGTTGCACCCTTAACTGTGGTGATCCAAATCTTAGGCTTTTCCTTGTAGGATTTTTATCTAGACAAAATATTAACTTCCTACTAAGGGAGTGCAGAGGCTGACAGTAACCTAGGCCTAGGGATTGTAATTTGTACAGCTATGTAAGACTGGATCCCCCATTTCATCCTTTTTCTTCCCATTCCACTTTTGTCTGCCACCGTGGTTCTTAGAAGTAATGTACCTGTTGCCTGTTTGGTGTGTGAGTTGAACCCCAGTACTGACAGCCTGCTTAAAGTTTTACCCCCAGAGGATGCGGAGACCCGGCAAGTGGTGGAAAAGCTGGCTAGGTTCGTGGCTGAAGGGGGACCAGAATTAGAGAAGGTCGCTATGGAAGACTACAAGGATAACCCAGCTTTTTCGTAAGTGTGGTGATAACTCTTGTCTTCCAAAGCAGAACGCTGTCTCTTTGTAGGAGAAAAACACCAGCCTTGTCTAGATAGTTCTTGTGGATGTGTTTGGTTCAATTATCGTTTGGTACAATTGTCATTTGGTGGATTTGAGCTTTGTTGCGAGTAATTTTTTTATAGCTGGGGAAACTGAGGCAGAAAGTGATACTGCGATGGTGCTGAGGAGACAGATCAGCTAGAGTTAGGAATACAGCCTGGGAGGTCTGGCTGCCTGTACCACATCTAGCAGTGGGGTTACTGGACACGATCTCGGCACTGGTTCTGTCTCCTCTGCCATTGACGCGCTGTCTGGCTGTGGACAGAGGATTCCCTCCTATATCAGTAGAGACTGTTATTAATTTCCCTTCAAGTGACACAAACGATTTGGATGCAAGTCCATAGATTAAAGCTATGTGTATTTACACATGCTGAAGACTTTGTAATCCACATTTTAAGTGCATTCTGAGTAATTTATCTATTTTTATTTTTTTGTTTTGAGTTGTTTATATCCCAAAGTATCAATGTTTGTGTACAGTTGTTGCTGATGCATATTTTTTGCCCTTTTTTCCCCTCCATCTCCACCCTAGGTTTTTGCATGATAAGAACAGCAGAGAATTCCTTTACTACAGAAAGAAAGTGGCAGAGATAAGGAAAGAGAATCAAAGTTCTCAGACATCCTCTTCTCAGAAAGGTAATTAAGACTGGGATCTGGAGAATATGAATTGCATAAGTTAAATTTGACTTCTTCACTCTCTGTAACTTCTTGGTAGGTCTATTCTGGAAACATTTGAAGCAGGTATTTGGCTGTCAATTTGCTGCCTGTAAATAAAATTTCAAAATGGAAGGAGATGGTGATCAAACATCACTGTGATGGCATCAAACTCTTGTGCCAAAATGGTTGTTTCCCAAGCCCACAGCATGCTATACAATGCTCTATTTAAAGGGCTCTTGAAAGAGATTTCCCTTGTATTTCTCCAAAATCCTTAACAAAGTGAACTAAAATGATTCTCCATTGCGTGTGTTCTGGAAAGTGTTTCAGCCCTGAAGAGGCATTTAGGAAAAGTGCTTTTTCTCAGATGTTCTTATTTAATTTGTTATAAATGAAAATGGTTTGTTTGTTGAACATAATCCCCACTTCTGCTGCTGTTTCCTTATCTGAAGCTTTTATTTTCTGCTTGGGACATAAATCCTTGCAAGTAAGGGACTGTGTTTTTCAGGTGGGAAAACAGCAGAAGTGGGTGATCTGCCAACAGACAGGTGGTGTGAGCAGTGGAATCTGATTAATTGTGTTAAGAGACAGAAATTATTTAGTGGGCGAAGTGTGGTCTGTGGGCCAGGCATTTATCGCTTCTAATCCAGCCTCCGTTTCAGGCCTGCGTGTGGCCCTGGCGAATCACTCAGCCTTTCTGTGTCAGCTTCCTTTGCTGAAGAAAGGTGTCTGAGTGCAATTAGCTGTCATGCTGATGAGTTAAGAGCTCAATCAACCCGTGGTTTAATAGACTGTAGGCTGAAAGAGCTTGTTACCAATATCAACTGACTGATACAACAGTTCAGAAGCTAAGCAGTATTATCCATGCTTTACAGGTGTGGAATGTTGAAGCAAGGAAAGGTTATGAATTGTCCATGGCTTATAATCATGTCGTCTGCCTCCTGGTCCTGTGCCAGCACACTGGAGTACTGGCACTGGTACTGTGCAGGTAGCAAATGTCATATAAGGTTGTCGTGGCTAAATAACCTCTTTGCCTGGCTCCTTATAAATATCGAATATGCTTAAAATATTCATGATCAGAGCCTTCTCTGTGGCTTTGGACTAAGGCTGCAGTAGCCACCTCTTCCAGGTGAGGATTGGGACTGTTCCATGGAGAATTTCCTCTGTCCTACAACCCTCCCCTAAAATGACCAGCAGGTACCAGTGGGATTATGGTGCAGTATTAGTTTGCTGCTTTTTCTGAGGCCTTCCTGTTGCTCCTGGGGACATCAGTGGCAAAGCCTTTAACTAGAGATGATTGTGAGTGCTGAGGTGTAATCCTTTGGAAAAGTGCCTGACACAGGGAAGAAACAGACTTCTCTGCAGCAGAGAGAAACAAGTGTCTATCTTTGAAGACAAAAGCTGGTTTGTCTGTTAATCTGTTCTCATCTAGCTCCTGGCACAGAGGAAGCTGGTGTGTGAATGGGCACTCCTCTGGTTACAAAGTTGTTGTACAACCTTATGCAATATCATGTTTTTGTGATATAAACTCTATGACTGTTTCTGTGTAATATTTCTAAAAATTAAACTCGACCTTTTGCCCTTATTCTGCTCTTGGGGTTCTTAGAACAGATAGGCTTTGACTGTTGCTTGTGTGAGTTGGGCCCAGTACTGACAGCCTGCTTAAAGTTTCACCCCCAGACGACGAAGAGACAAAGAACTCTGCTGAGAAACTGGCCAGGTTCATAGCAGACGGGGGTCCCGAGGTGGAAGCTATCGCCTTGCAGAACAACCGAGAGAACCCTGCTTTCAGGTAAATGAAGAAACCTGCTGCTGAGTGTGACGGGGGGGGAAGGGGCTTGGATGGGTTTGGTTTTGTTTTTATTAAAGGGGAAATAATAGGCAGTCTTGTGATAAGTCTGAAATTACAAGAACAGTGCACTTATAGCACTGATACCTTTACATTGTCAAGCTTCACAGTTTAAAGCAAGGCACAGAGAGAAGAACTGATGTGCTTCCCCCCAGATTAATTTACGACTTCCACCCCTCCTCACCTGCTTTCTGTTCCAACGTGCTAGTATATTTCTAACCTTTATACTTTTCCCTATAGCTATGTTTTGGTGTGGGCCCCCATCCACCACTCATATCGCAGCTGTCCAATTAATTTCCTGGGTTGCTCTTTACACAGCATCTTCACTAACGTACAGGTAGCACTCCTTCACCATTAGGTTCCCTTTGGAATATCTGTTTCAGCCTTTCAGATGTGAATTGTACTCTTCAGTGCTCACTGACAGCTGTTTAATGCCTCTCTTTGGTCTCCTCCATGTTATATTTTTCTGCTCTTACAAACAATTCGGTGCGTTCTCTGGAAATGAAGTGGGGCTCAGCAAGCCTTATTTTGTTGCTCGTATCTTGGCATTTTATTGGCTGCCTTCTGGCCCTCTGGGGTACTCCCCTTGTGTTGTGAATTGCGTTAGACAGATGTGCTAATACCTGAGCTGCTTCATTATTTACTTTAAAACACCACTGTGATCCCATCTGAGCACGGTCAGGTTAAACACTATCTCCTCTGTTAGGATTTCATCAGGTTTGCCGTAGGGAGGGTCCTGTCCTGCCCTCCGGTCTGTCCTGAAGCAATCCTTAGCGCTGTTATTCCAGTAGAGGGATGCGAGACCATATTTAGTGAATTTTAAATACATCAGAGCACTGTTTGTGTTTGCCTGTGCGTGTCATGCAGCGGTAGATGGGAAAGGCCTGTCATCTCATGTTTTCTTGTGGGAGCAGGCACTATCCCAAGGAGAGGTTATATCAAGTATTAAACTGGTCCTCTAAAAAGGGAAGATTGTAGAGGAGTTAGGAATAGACAAGTTTTCTGTGTGAATTATTTAATCTGGAGTGAGCCCAAAAAGGTAACGTGTTTGTAACAAACATGACTGTATTGATTTTTTTCCGTAGCTGCTAGATTGAGGATTGTTCATGTTCTTCCCACAGAGACTAAGGAGTTTTATTTTACCCAAAAGGTCAGAGATGCCTATTTCTGGAAGGGGTAGCAAATAAAGCAATGTTTTTTGTGTACGAGAGAACAGAAGGAGTCGTCTTGATGTAATTAAGCAGACTGGTAATGCCAACGCTTCTAGCTTGAATAGAGGACTGGGAGCAGGTTCTTCAGGCAGTGGTTTGGCATTCCCATTTGTAAGACCGGAATGTTTGTTTTCTTTTGTAAACTGAAACCCAACATGTTGTGGAGCCCTTGCAGTTTTTCCAAACGTTCTGGAAGGCAGGTGAATTCTGGGGGAGGACCTTGCCTTTCCACAAATGTAACATGATCCTTTTTAGTGTGTTTATTTGGCACCAAAAATAGCTGTGGTTTGCTCATGAAAGGGAAATACGCTTCCTGATCCCAAAGGCTCGCAGCCTACCTTGCAAGAGCACGCAGAGCCCTGCATTGCGTGCACGTACACACAGGATGGTGCTGGAGAGCAAAGAAGCGTGTGGGAAGGCGAGTTGTGCAAGAGCATTGCAGGAGAGAAAAGCCCTGACCAAACTGTGCTATATCCAACCCCTGCGTAGGACTGTTACATCTAAACTTTTTTTTTTTTTCCTTCATAGGTTTTTATATGAGCCAAACAGCAAAGGCTACAAGTATTACCGGCAGAAACTGGAGGAGTTCCGTAAGGCCAAAACCAGCACTGTGTGTGCCCCCTTGCCTGTAGAGTCCAGTCTGAAAAGGAAGACCAGTCCTGAGGCATCGCCATCACCTTTGTGCTTATCCTCTTTGCCCTTGCCTGTTCCCTCACCTTTGCCTCTGCCCTTGCCCTTGCCCATTCCGTCACCTTTGCCCTTGCCCTTGCCCTTGCCCTTGCCTGTTCCCTCTCCTTTGCCCTCGCCCTTGCCTGTTCCCTTGCCCGTCCCCTCACCCTTGCCCTCACCTTCACCATCATCCTCTACAACTCCACCTGATCAGACAGCTACAACTACTGCTGCAACAACAGCTACAGCTACTGCTACAGGCACTACTAAAAAGAAGCGGAAGAGCAGGTGGGGGCCAGAGGAGGACAAGGTTGAATTGCCCCTCCCGCAGCTTGTCCAACAGCTGGATTCTCCCTCCCCTCTTTCAGGTTAGTGGGTCTGTATATTGTGTTAAATAACTGTTTTTCCTGGGGAGTCCATTCTGCCTTAGCCCAGCTGGCTTTGTAAATAGAAAGCCCAGCGAGTCTATCTCTTGTTGTAATCTCCGTGGTTGCCAGCCCCCTATCTTTCAGCTCGGTCTAGCAGCTAACTCTCCCCGGTGTGGAAACCCAGATAAACCACTTTATCTCGCTGACACCAGGGATTGGATCTTACCGTGCTCCAGCTATCTCTAAAACCCTGCTGTGCTATAGCTCATTACAGCCTCAGCCTCTACACTATTTGGGGCTATTTCACTTCAGGAAGAGAGTCTGTCAGAAAACAAATATCAAAGGCTGAACTGTGCTTATTCCCCACGGTAGGATAAAATCCCTGGGCATCACTTCCATCTCACTCTGACTGATCAGCAGGCTAAATGGCAAAAGCTGTTCCCCAAGTGCTGGTGGACAGAAGTATTAACTTCCAGTTCCAATTCATACCCATTTCGGTTCATTTGATTACAGACGGGGTTCACAGTCCTCCTCCAGCATTGAGGCTCGTGCTCCTGTTACTTCACCTGCCAAGTTCACCCAGGGGGTGCAGCTCTCTTTGAGGGTTGGAAGATAGTTCTTCCAGTCGAGGCACTCCTAGTGAGCCTTCAGAGGTTGAACTCTGGTGGCCCATCTGTGCATGTGCAGATAGGTAATTAGGCAGGCAGTTAGAGATGCATACAAAAATTGAGTCACTCAAGGACAACAGGTGAATGCAGACATTTAAGATGGCATCTTTGAGTCCTTTGTCCAATTAGTGTTGTATGGGGAAAGGATGTGAAGAGGAGGAAGAGAAGACGTAAGATAAGGCGTTTGGTGTTGGCAAACTGAGAGAATTAATGGTATGAGGCTAGAGTCACAGGAAAAGTAATAAGTACCTGTCTCAATAAGGACCTTTTTCAAAAAGCAATAGCAGAACAGATAAAGTGGGACAAGTAATAGAAAACAAGCTAGAATTTTCTGAGCTCCAGGGTGAGACCGCAGATAATTTTCAATGCGTGGTCATCCTGTACAATTCACTGTTCCAGCAAGTCCATGGGTCTTCTGCTTTGGCTGGGTTTTAGATGAGATAATTGCTCAGCCATTAATAGCTTGGATTTTTAGGCTTGGGTAAGATGTAGGATTGGCTGTGTATGCTGTGGTGTCTGTTGATTCTGCGGAGGTCAGGAAGGACGGACTCTTGTCTCCTAATCCAGCATTTCAAATGTAGATGAAGAGAAGTTCCTATGTAATTCTGTCTTCTGATCGCAGTCCTATACAGGAGTCTTGGCTGCACATCTCACATGTACAGGACAAGATAGCAGCCTGGATGGCTTAGTCATTTGACCTTGAATTGCTGCTCATAGTAAGGCAGAAATCAGGTGCAAAAGTCTTTCCTGATTTTGTACCTCTAGAGTAATTTTTTTTTCCTTGCAGACAGTAATGAAGCTTCGATGATGAAGCTGGGCAGGCGCTATCAAAACAAGCATCAGATTCCATCTTAATACCTCCTGCTGCAGTGGGGGTGCTGCAAGGGTATCCGTGTGCTCATTCCAGCATGCTTCCTGCTGAAATCTCCCCTGGCTCTTTTAGCCTCCCCTTAATTAGACAGAGACATGCTCGTTGTGTTCATGCTCACTTTCTGCAGGGCTTTGTGTCAAGTAGAAGAAAAGGACAGCAAACAATTTGCCAGGCATAACAAATCAACCGTTAATGCGCTGTTAATGCTCTGCAGGGAGAAGGATTTTTTTTTTTATGGGTTCAGATGGACTAATCCCTTTTTAGAATTAACATCTTCAACCTGACAGGTGAAGAGAATTCCAGATTACACCCCATGTCCTGTGGAAGGTTAGAGTTGCACAGGCTGCTTTGGTACTGAAGTATCTACGTCTTAGTCCTTTATCCTTAGCAATTTAGTGGAGAACTGTTCTGATTCTTTTCCTATCTACTCTTGGTAATAAATCAGTATCATGGAGAGGAGAAGGTCTACGTAGCCCTTTTGGACAGAAACAAGGCTCCTCTTAAACGTATTGATATCGAAACACTTAACTGCATACATACTGCAGGGTCTAATACATCTGAAAAGCTAAACGCAACAGAGATATTGCGATGAGTGAACTCTGTGGACTAATGGGAAATTACAGGCTGTCATTAGAATTTTCTGAAACCTAATATTGGATTGGTTTGGGACTGATTAGTTTTAATTGAGTAAGATCTTTAGGCTATGAAGCAAAAAATCAGGCACTTCTGTATTGGAGTTTCTCCTGCTGTCCTTAAAGGACATTCACTTCTCTGGTAACAAGCTCCTCTTTGGGCATGTGGGAAAGGGATAAACCTTCAGGTAGTCTTCTGCCAATGCTGCAGATAGACTGCACCATTAACCCTGTAGGCAAAGCTGATGTCACTCAAGGAAAAAAAAAAAAATGTATTTTTCCCAGGCCTGCTGAACATGACTGAGAAGCAACTCCTTATCTTTTGCTTAGTGTTTGCCTGGTGCTAGACCAGCCTAAGGAACTTATAAATCTTACCTATTTTTATGCAAATACATTGACTGATCTTATTTATGAATAGACTTTTCTGTCCTCAGATGTGGCGTTGGGGTGGAGCTTTGCTTTTTCTGTCAACTTTGCCTGTACTGTGATACTTCGGGCCAAGCCTACAAAAATATCCCCCAGAGCTAAATTTCTGCAGTGACTTTCAGCATCTCTCAGCGTAAAATCTGCAAGGTACCAGAGCAGTCAGACAAACCAGATGTAGTTTTAGCACAAGAAGGAGCAGTGGCATATGCTTTCTGGGAACTAAAAGAAGATGCTACAGTCTCAACCTTTCTCCTTTAAGGTGGTTATATATGTTGGCAAGCCACCAGCTCGCGGGGCCTCTAGAGCCATGCCTGGCTCTTAGCCTGAGTGTTTATGCAATTGAGAAGTAAGCCAAAGAGCTGCTGACCTCTGTGAAGGGCAGAGAATCTTCCTCGGTGCATTCAGAGAAAGCTTTCCCATGCCCTGAAACAGGAGGTGAATGTTTGACTAGGGCTGATGCTGAAATGCCCCAGTCTCGCATAACATTTGGGGCCAGATTCTTCTTTACGTGAAATAGGTGTAGTGTGTTCATTAAAAGTGTCTCCAAATCTCAGTGCTCTCCGAGACAGAAATTGGGCTGTTTATCAATAATAGATAGGCTTGTTTTTCTATTTGTTCTTATTTCTTGGGAGCTGAAAGTGCATATCCTAGCACCGAGCCTAGCCTAACACAGCTTCTTGCTTCCTTCTTCTTGGAAAACCTCTTGCAGTGTTTTACATAACTCTTCCTGCAGAGTTGACTCCCGGCGCTGGTGCGAATGTGCAGAGGCTGTAGCTGTGCAAGGGAGGGTGGATGCGCTGTTTTATGTTCTCCTTGGGAGGCTGGAGTTGAGGAAGCGGCTTTCCAATCCTGGCGTCCTCAGCCAAAGGAAGGGAGGGGAGATAAGAGTGCTCAGATCAATTGCCCCGAGTGCAAAAAAGAGGCAGGGAGAAGACGGCTCCTGGGGCCTAATTAGCATGCTGTGTAGACGTTGGGTGTCATGAACAACGATCCTATTATTATCGGACTTCATAATTAATAGATAATGAATAATTAATGAAGTATCATTTAACTGTAGTCTGGACTTACATTCAAGTGGAGGGTTTTGCAGTCATTAGGAAAAAGTCCTTTTCCTTGCATTGAAAAATGCAACATGCTTTCAAGTGCGGTTGTGTGTCTTCTTTTAATCCCTTAAATATTTAACTGTTGGGATCTTAGCTCGGAGGTGCTTTAGAGAGGAGCTCCCAACCCTGTTACATATGTACAAACCAAGTTTGCAAGGCGATCTCCATTGTAAATCTCTTTTTGCAGCCCCAGCAGTGTTTCTATTACTTTCTTTCATGGTGCAGCAATTACAAGTAGGCTTCCTTTTTCCGCCCCCCACCCCTTTTAACTTGCCTGTTGAACTCAGAGTGCTATATGGTCATTTAAAATCAGTAGGTGCGCTGCCCAGGTAATGTTAATATGTAATTTCAGGGCTTATCTGATAAAACAGCAAAAATCATTCCAAAGGAGGAGCTTCCAAAAGTGGATGCTGCAGAAAAAGGAGGATACATCAATGGGATTGTCAAGCAGAGACTTAAAATGACCCCTCTTTGAAAGCAGCGGCAACGGCCCTGGCAATGCTGCTCTTGAGCCTGTAGATTAGAAACTAAAATCTCCTTGGGGAATGGCAACTTCCAAAAGCAGCATAATGCTCATGTCTTTATTCTAATGTGGTCATTTGCTTTTCATTTTGAATGAAGTAGCTGTTTACATAGTAATCAGCAGACACTTACGTGCACAGATTGGACAATATGCTGACAGGCTCAGATCTGCTTGTGACTCAGTTCTGAATAATTAAGGATCACTCTTTGCAATGGCTGGGGTTCATGAGGAAACCTTATGAGGAGAATTAATCTTAAGGAGGAATGATTTTTAAAGCACGGTGTAGCAGATTGCCATGCAGTGTGACCTCTGAGGATGTGAGACATAGTTTGCGAGCCTGCTAACGTGATACGGGCAGAGCCTTGGACCAGGGCGAGGGAACACTCTGAGCTGGCTGGCAGAGGTGCGACCCGGTGGCTTTCCTGCTCCCGTGGTTCCTAGGTCCTACCAGGCGGTTGTTATTCAGTTAAGTGTCTCAATGCTTGGAACCATGAAATGAGTGTAAAACTTCGTGTGGGGATCTTGAGATATGGTTTCGCTGGTCTCAACAGCTGTCTCAGGTTTTTGAAAGTCTTTTAACATGTGCTTATTACAGTTCAGGACCTCAAGGGTCTTGGTTATGAAAAAGGGAAACCGGTTGGTTTGGTGGGTGTGACAGAGCTCTCCGAAGCCCAGAAGAAACAGCTGAAGGAGCAGCAGGAGGTAATGCCCTGAAATGATTTCCAAATTCATTTGCGTACGGGTGTATTGCATTGCAACATGGCTGAGTTAGATGGGAAGATGGAGGTGGAGGTGGCAAAGAAACTTTCCCAGTGGCCCACAAATAAATCTCTAGGATTTGTGCTGAATGCCTAAGAATCATGCGGTGCTGCAGTCAGCAGAAATATCAGAGGACTTTGGGGAATATGAATTAAGCCAGCCAATTGCTGTCCTACCAAACTTAA
Organism: Burhinus bistriatus; assembly: GCA_013397275.1. Classification (NCBI taxonomy): domain Eukaryota; kingdom Metazoa; phylum Chordata; class Aves; order Charadriiformes; family Burhinidae; genus Burhinus; species Burhinus bistriatus. The sequence goes on along the minus strand of VYXH01004454.1, from coordinate 9,502 downwards.
AACCCAAAATCTATAAGGTCTGTTGTGTCACGTCTGCATCTGGTTATGTATTGCTTCAGCAGTGGGGAGAAGGTGAGTGGGTACTTGCAAGTTTGGGGAGAATGACAGCAGAATTGGCTTTTGTGAAAACGTGAGGGTGATGTTTAAACTGTGTGGGGATGAGCAGGTGGCAGCGGTCCTCAGTGTTAATACCAAGGTACTTGTGTCGAGGGAACCAGCACATAATGCTCCTGTTTGATCGGAGAAGCAAGCAGATCAGATCAAACAACAGCAGTGCCTGGTGGGATTTGTAGTTGTCATAAACCGTATTCTGTACGGCAGCTGGGGCGGGTGCGGGCTCTGCTGCAGAACTCCGCGTGCCTCTGTGGCAGACTCTGCGGCCTGAGAACGGCTTGTCTGATTGAGTGCGCTGTTGCATCTCTTCCCCTAGATGCAGCAGATGTACGATATGATCATGAAGCACAAGCGAGCCATGCAGGAGATGCAGATGATGTGGGAAAAGGCAATTCAGCAGCACCAACATGGCTATGACAGCGATGAAGAGGTGGACAGCGAGCTAGGAACGTGGGAGCACCAGCTTCGACGCATGGAGATGGACAAGACACGAGGTGTGCAGGGAGCTGCCGTGCGAACGTCTTTCTCTGTGGTTGTAGAGAGGCCTCCGGAGGGAGATGTCTGAGGTCGCGTTGTTGGTATGGGAGCTGCAGGGTCACTTTTCACTGGTCTGTGCTGTGGCTTCCCTGCCTGTTGGGTGGAGATAATAACCGTCTGCTGCTGTGAAGCTTTATGCTTCGCAAACCCTCTGAAACTATAAGCCAAAGAACACTGTGTTATTGCTGGTTTCTCTCGTCTGTGTCTTGGGCAGAGTGGGCTGAGCAGCTGACCCAGATGGGCAGAGGGAAACATTTCATCGGAGACTTTCTTCCACCTGATGAGCTGGAGAAATTCATGGAGACGTTCAAGGCATTGAAGGTGAAATAGCAGAGACTTCGCAGGGCGGTGGCAATGCTTCAGACTTGTCCTGTAGCAGCGAGGGAAAGATCTCAAGCACACTTAGCCCTTTTTCACTGCAGTTAGATACCTTGCAGCCTTGAGGTACTTCAGCCCTTGCACTGGGAGCTCTGTTACTTCTGGAGGAAACAAGGGCTTAGTTTTTTGCTCTTTGCAGAGAAATGGCTGTAGCAAATTAGAGAACAGACTGTTGGGACAGTATTTGGGGGTTAGCTGAAATTACAGACAAGCCGCTCAGACTACCCACCATTTGTCTGCTCTTGCTGTTTTGAGTAAGTGGTTGCTGATGCCAAGAAAGGAGAATTTTTATCCAGATGATTGCAGTAAAGGGAAAATATAAAGCCTACAAAAAGCTTATGCAAAGCACTTCAATACCTGCCAATTCTTCCTAAACTGTAGAACTTCTTCATGCTGGCACATGCCTCAGTGTTTTTGTGTAACCAGCATGGGGTCTGACGTTCCTTGGAGATCCTGGCTTAAATAAGAACTGTACCTGAAGCTTGATCCAGTGAGCAACTTTAAATTCAGGAGCTCAGTGTTTCTTAGCTTAATCTTACAGTAGCATTCCCTGTTTCTTGCAGATGATGTTGTAGGGCTGTGCAGTGCTTTATCATTTTCCCATTTTCTTCTCTGTGGTGTTGCAGAACTGGAATCCCAAGAAATCGTGCTGGTTATTAATTGTTTGCCAGAACCATCCTAACTTTGACTAGCTGAAGCTGGTTTTCCCCTTCTCTGACCCACAAAGATAGGTGCATGTAAAAAATAACCAACGCTACCTTTTGTGTCTCTGCAGGAGGGACGTGAGCCGGATTATTCTGAATACAAAGAGTTCAAACTGACTGTGGAAAACATAGGTTATCAAATGCTAATGAAGATGGGCTGGAAGGAAGGCGAGGGACTTGGCTCAGATGGACAGGGGATTAAAAACCCAGTCAGCAAGTAAGCAAAGTTCTTCTACTATTGATTTAGTCCTTTCCTCTTGGGCTGATAATTGATGCTCCTACCCTAGCCTACTGGAAGCAGCTGCAATGAATGTGACTGTAATTCATCACTTGAACAGAATATGGAATCCTCGCAGCAAAGGAGAAAAATGGTTTCTGATTTCTTTGGGGTTCCTTCCCCCCCGAGGTCTGGGTTTGTTACTTTATTTCAGGCAGGTGGTATTATCTGAGCCAAGAGTATTTTGTTTCTAGTCTCAATTTGCATAGTGCGTTCTTCCGAGAGGTGCCTTCTCCCCAGTTTCCCCATCTATAAAATGAAGATAATACTTGTCTGCACCTCACCTTTCCCAGGGCATGTGAGGATTAAATCATGTCTTTAAAGTCATAAATTTATTTAAGTATTAAAGAACATGCCTTTTGCATCTGAAGCGCTGTTGGTGCCTGCTGGCTAGTCCCTGGTGTGCTGTGGGTGAAAGGCGATTACCAATATTGCTGTAGCTAGACCTGTGTTTGAAAATCAGGTCACAGAGCTTTGTGTGTGATCATGCAACTGTCTTGACGTCACTCTTTTGCACAATTTTCTGATTTGATCACGCTTTGTATATAATAAAGCTTTATGAGAGTTCTCTCCAAAAACAGATGAGCATCTCTCTTTAGGTAGATCATCTGTTGGTAACATATGCTGAACTTCAAAACCAAATATTGGGGATAGCAAATACTCTGAATTGGTTTTTAGCGTTAGATCCTTTTAAAAATACTAGTTGTTTGTTTACCACACAATAGAAAGTATCTCTACAAAGCTCTTCTGCTCCTCTTTCGCAAGAAGATCTCTCTGGCAATGTGCTTACTGGTTCAAAGAAGTCCAGTGATAAAAGATCGCTGTAATCAAAACAGCAAGGCTTACAGACAACAGAAGGAAGGCAATTTCTGTCCATCACAGGGTTGAACAAAAGGTTGTGATTTGCTTCGGCTCTACCATCTCTGATGTTCTTAGCATGGGTAAGAAGGTGCTACTGCAGATGGAAAGGAATCGCTTCCGCTTCTGGACTGTTCTGGAGTGAAGGAATGGGAGGCAGGCACATTGTTTAACAGGTCTGCATGCCTCCAGTCTGAGGTACAAATCCACACATCTGATTGCCAAAGGTTAGTCCACCCGTCAGAGCACCGTTCAGCAGGGAGGCATCCAAAGCACAGCTGATATTTCTGGTCCAGCTGTAAAAGGTTAAGCAAATATATGTTGACACTGCTGCTTCCATCTAACAATAGCAAGCGTCATTGATTTGGAAGGGCAACGTAGAAACGTGGCAAATGCAATAAGCTGCTCAGTATTAGCTGTCTGTCTTGATGCAGCGCGCTCTGTGTGATGAAGCCCGGTGCTCCCCGGTGCTTGCTCTCTGAGCTCTGAGCAGGTAATTCTGGCGAAGAGGAAGGTGATCTGTCGCATCCGCTTACCTCAGAGGCTTTGTTCCCTCTTTTCAAACAGGGGAACTACTGCTGTGGATGGAGCTGGTTTTGGCATTGATCGTCCCGCTGAGCTAACCAAGGAGGATGATGAGTATGAGGCATTCCGTAAACGGATGATGCTCGCCTACCGCTTCCGACCAAATCCATTGGTAAGGTGGTCCCGAAACCAGAGCAGACACAGTGACAAATCCATTGAGGCTTCTGTGCGTATCTTGTAAGGGTGGGAGTGTTTCTAGCGCTTAGCCAAGAGAGCAAATGCTGTGAAAGTTTCTCTTTGATTCTGTTCTCATGCTGAATCAAATTATTGCTACCAAAACATCCATGGATGCGCAGTTCTCCTTGCTATGATTTTTTTTTTTTAATACAAAAGCCCCTGGTTTTAATTTTAATCTGGTACATACAAAGTATAAACTGCGCACAAAGGAAGCGGATGGGTTGTCTGTGAATCCATGGTTTATTTTGAATAATTGTTTTCCTGGTTGCAAAAGGCTTGTGAGTTTGCATTTGCCTCAGTTACATTCAGCATGCCAGCACACCTAGAAAGCTACGTTCCTAATTTTTGATGGGAAACCTCAGGTTTCACTGTCAGTAATGTCACGTTTCAGTGGCTTTTTCAGATAATTAGGCTCAGATGCTCATTGTTCTGTGAAGACAGCAATTTTGATTAATTTTCTCTTGTTATTCCCCACAGAACAATCCACGACGACCTTACTACTGAGAATGTTTTTTGGGACAATGTATTTTCAAAACAATTGTAACTTTACTGTGAAATGTTATGAAACTGCATTATCATTCTCTTATTTGCTAATCTTGTAAAACTTATTGAAGTCACAATACCGTCTTTCACCCAGAAGAAAGGCCTGCGAGCCCACTCACTGCACACTCGAGTGTCATGACAACCGTGTCGTAACAAGGCCTGGGTGGTATTCAGAGAGGAGAACAGAGCAGGTGAGAACGGAGATCTTTACACGGTGCCCTGCTGACAGCGGAAGGGTAGCACCAAAGATACCAATGGGAATAGTTCAGGGACTCCATTCGTGTTTAGCTCAGTGCCATGCTCCAAGGAATGCATTTTCTGCCTAACGGCAGATCCTGTGTCGTTTAGTTACGCAGCTTGTGCTGCTGCTCTGGGGGGTTTTGTGTTTGGTTTTTCTTAATTGCAAATAGAACAAGGGACTGTCTCCGACCCAGCTTTTGGGGCTAGTGTTCAGTCAGGCCATTGTTCCCTGAAGAACTGGGTTCTGATGCTGCCATGAAGCCAGAAGTATAGTCTGACCTTCAACTGACATTGCAAAACCAGTGCCTAGTTGTTTTACCTCTGCCCTGTGGAAGACAAGGCGTGGATCGGTGTGGAGCGTGGCAGCGAGGGTTGAGGGGTGCAGGGCAAGCTTATTCAACCTCAGAGGCAACAGCCTCTCGGTTTCTTGAACACTAAGTTCACCCCCAGCTTCCTAGAGACTCGCTTACACTTTCTGTGGATTGGGGTGATGAAGAACCAAGCCTTCAAATGCAGTTTGTTAAAGGCCATTTGGATTTTATTGTCATAAGAAAACCCCCTACAAATACAAATTTTCTTCATTCAGTCTGTAAATAAAATAAAACTCATTTGTTGCTTAGTTTTAATCACTGAATTTTTGGAAAGAGTGGTCTTACTGTGGGTTTGCATAGGCCGAGAGACTGCTCTACGTCTCCTTCCTTCCAAGCATCTTAGAGAAAACAAAGTGAGGTTGGTTGGTTTGGTTTCTTTTGCGTTTGTTTTCCCTCAGTTCGAATACTTGGTGCGTGATTCTCTTTTTGTTAACTTTTCTTAACAACGTAGAGTCAAGGACTTGGCTTTCAATAAAAACATTTGAAACAGTAAATTTGGTAGGGGTTCATTCTGAGGAAAAAAAAAAAAAATAAAAAAAAATCAAAATCCGTGAAGGCTGAGGAGCTGGGCTGCTCCTGGCGAGCACCCGGTGTGCCAGCACCTCGCCTACAGTCGCCACAGCTTGTACAGAGGAATGTTGTGCTTGGGATGGCTAATCAGCATGGGCAGTAATCGTGGAAGATTAGGAAATAAAGATAAGAAATCTGGCAGGTCTTCAGCAGGGCCAAGTTTCTGCTCAAATGATGAAGGTCACTGTGACAACTGGGCGTTCCTGGTAAGTGAGGACACCCATCCCTTCAGTCTCTCGTGGTAGTGCCGCTGGGTCTTGGTTCCCGGCTGGCACAAGCCGGAGCTGCTGAGCTGGTTTTCCTGAAATGCCAGAGCCTGGAGCACCATGGGGCTGAAGCTGGGCTGCCCGTCTCGCTGCTGGGCTTTCTGTAGGCGTAGGGGCTTGCGGGGAGGCTGCTGGAGAGCGGAGGCATTTTCAGTCTCTTCTTTATTGCAAACGTACGTAGTGTGACATCCTTTGGGCGCTGGCACTGACCTGCTCACAGCGTGGCCCTAGCGGCAGGGTGAGCGGGCAGGCTCTGCGCTGCTGCTGATCGGGTCTTTAAAGCTAATCTGATACTACAGCGATCCCCCTGTACGTCGTCGATGTTGTGTTAGCCACCAGTTGTTTTATTCCTTGATTTCAACACAGCAGCCTTGGTCTTCCTGAGCCCCCTCTTTTGATAACCGTGTTCATCAAGAAGTGCTTTGCTCTGTTTTTTCTTGTGGTGGTGTAAGTCACGCACCGTTCCCCGTGCCCTGCCGCTAGGAGCAGCAGGCAGGGGTCAGTTCTGCAAAAACCACTTAGCGCCGTCCTCCTCCTTGCCATCATTAGCTCAAAGCGGGGATTCAGTCTTCGGAAACCGAATCAAACAGGCGGCTGCTGCGGCGTGCCCAGAAGGTCACCAGAGTTAAGTGATCAAAGAGTAAATTCCCGGTGCCCACCATGCAAAGGTCGTGCCAGCTGCCTGTTGGGCATGAACACACTGTGACTGAGCCCAAGCGCCCGCAGTGAGCGTGGCACGGGGTGGGGGCTCTGCGAAATCACCCGGCTGGGGAGAGACAAAGAGGTTGGGGCTCGTTTGCCCCGAGCGGCTGTTGCAAGAGTTGCGAGACCGGAGCGGTGCTCGTAGCGGGTTTGGTGTTTGGGAAGATCTGCAGGTTATTGCATCAAGTCACCCCAGATTACCTGTTTATACCCCACCCCCCTTTTTTTTTTTACAGGGTGTTACGCTGCTTTTTGTACATCTCCCTGTACAAATGGGGCCGGTGGGGGGTTTCTCAGCCACAAAGCCGCGTCTCGTTACTGAGCCCTGGAGACTGAACCCCCCTTGCTCTCAGGCTTTGCTGTAGGCTGAACGAGCACTGCCTAACGAGCCTTTCCTCGTCAGCGACGACCTCCGTGCTGACGAGGCGCGGGGGGTGCGTTTGAGTTCCTCCCGCACGGAGGAAAGACGAACAAGCCCAGGGCAAAGTGCAGGGCGGCCGATTCGGCCCCCGGACTCTGAAGCAAGAGGGCAAAAGAGTGATGTGACACAGTGGCACGGTTGTGACGGGTTTGTGAGAAGGGGGAAAGGTTGAGCGGCCGCGCTGGGGCTCTGCTGAGTACCGTGGAAGTTTCTAAGTGTGTGCCTAGTTCTGGATGGCTGAGGCAGGTTTCTCCCCGGGCTGGTGGGGAGGTAAACGCTCATGTTTTGAGCAGAGAGCGCGAGAGGAGGCGGTCAGGGGAACGCTGGGCTCCCCGCTGGGTGCAGGGACCTTGGAACTCCTGCTCTCTGCTCAGTTCAATTCATTATTAAAGGCAGGGATGAAGTGCTGGCTTTCATGTGCTTCTCGCCTTCTCTCTTCCTCTTATGGCTCTGAAGAGGTATGTCCTCTTGGCTCTTTTAAGTACTTAAGGTTTCCAGAATGAATTGGCAAAAAGCAAAACAAAACAGTCTCTGAGCTTTCAAAGCCTCTTCTGGAATGGTTTTATCCTTCCCCCGCAGCCCTTAGCGCCGTTTCTCAAGGCAGCCCTCGAGCACGGAGACCAGCACGGACCCTCGTACGGAGCCACGCGTGTTCGGCTCCCGCCTGCTCCCCTCCCCGGGACCCCCCGGCCTTCCTCCTGCCCGGCTCTGGCGCTTTAAGGGCGCTGCCTGTTCTCGGGGCCAAAGTCCACAGGCTCCGGCGGTGGCCGCTGGGCCGGGGATGCAGCTCCCTGCCGTGCCGGGCGCCCTCGCCCCCTCCCTGCTCGCCATCCCGGTGGCCTTCGGCATCAACAGTGTGACCGCCTTGGCAGAGTGAGTGCGGGCCTGGGAGAAAGCTCTGGGGCTGGGATGCTGCGGTCCGGCTTGGGGCAGGGCACTGGGTCCTGTCCCTCCACTGGTCCTGGATGCTGGGTCCAGTCTGGAACTGGGAGGGAAAACATCCAGTCTGGCCCAGGACAAGGCTCTGTCCAAGGAGCCATCCCACCTAGGATGGGCCACCGGGTCCCATGGGGACCCAGAGAGCGGGGAGTGGTGTCCAGGGCAGGGTGCTGGGGCTGTCCTGGGGTCCAGCCCAGGGCAGGGGGCTCGGTCCGGCTGCTCCTGCTCCAGCTGAGCCCACGGAAAGGCCGCTGCGGGCTGGGACCTCGCTGACGTGGTTCGTGGCTGCCTTTATGACTTTTAAATCCCGCTATCAGTGAACAGACTTGCAGCAGAGTTGCTCGGGCTCGTTGCACAACGTGGAGCGTAACGGGGCTCGCCGACAGCCCAGATTCCCTGGGGATTAGGGTGCTCAGTGCCTCCCTGATTTACGAGCATCCTCTCCAGCTGCCTGGTCCCAGCACAGCCCCCCGGGCCAGAGGGACAGGACCGGGACATTGGGTGTCCCCTCTGGACGTGACCATGCCTCCCTGGGTGCTGGGGACCCCTCCAAGCCCCAGCTCCCCCTCCCAGAGCGACTCCCCTGGAAACTCAGCCGCTGGCGTGTCCCAGCCTGGCAGATGCCACCTCCTCCGCGCCGGCCTCGTCATCGCCGCCGTCGCACTGCCTGATAACAGCCCCGCTTTCGGTTTTACTGCTGAGTGACACCCCCAACTCAGCCTGTCCTGGCCACCCAGCATGTCCCCGGCCGGCCGTCACCCTCGCCTCGGGGCTTTGGAACCCGCCGCCAGGCAGGGTCAGTTCCCTGGCGAGCTGGCCGGAGCCCCACCGCTTCCTTACGTGCTTTTATTTCTCTTCTCTGTGAAACCGCGCTCTGGCTGGTTACTGTTCTCGTTATTTCCAGTCTCGCGCCCTGGGACCTGCCGGCCATGGGCTCTCCCCTTGTGTTCTTTCATCGCTTTACTGCGCTGCCTGTCCTGTCATTCCTGCCAGACCCCTTCATCCTCCTTTTCCCATTTGTTCTACATTTCTTTTTATAGCTAATTTCTGCTTTTGCTTTAGCAGCAGGAAGCACTTTTAGCCAAACTTCTCTTAATTGCAGAGCCGGGGCTTCCCTGGCCACCTGATGAGCTTTACTTAAAGATCTCCCGATTTTTATTCCCATCTTTTCGGTCTCCTCTTTCCCTTCCATCCCATGTGGCACCGTACCCTCGCAGCCCAAATCTCCGGGATCCGTGGCTGTGAAATCCCCAGCCCGCCTGCCCGAGGCGGCACCGGATGAAAACCATGCGTAGGTGCGGGGAGCGCTGACCCCTCCAGCCCACCCCCCCAAACCGAAGCCCCTAACAGGGTGCGTCCCCCCGTTTCTTAATTAGTCCCCGCTGCAGGACGAGCGATGGTGGCCTCAAAGCCCCTCAGCCTGCCCGGCTGAGCCGGGTGCCCTGAGCGTGGCACCCCAAGGTGCTGGTACGTGCGTGGAAGTGGCCCCGGTGGCAGCGCGTGTTGGCGTGTCTGGAGCCCCGTCACACGCATGGTCCCGTCTTACGGTGACCGGAGGAGCCCGGCGTTGTGCTACTCCACAGCAGCACCCATGTTGGAATTTCGAATTAATCATTCTGTGGGAGTAATTAGTTGTGTAGTAATTAATTATACACTAGTAATAACGCACTTAGGCGGTGACACTTCAATTATTTGATTGTTTTGAGGGTTGTTTTTTTTTCTAGAGCCTCTGTGCCGGTTTGGATGCTTAGGGCACGCGGTGAGGACGAGCTCAGCCGAGCTCAGCGCTGCTCTGATGCCTGTCCTGCCCCTGGGCGCGG
>VYXH01004453.1:161990-178412 GCA_013397275.1 Burhinus bistriatus | reverse complement strand
TGATTCCATGATTCCGTGATAATCTTGACTTCTAAAGCGAAACAGTGGTGGTTAATGTTTTTATTGCTATCTAAACTGGCAGCCCTGGAGACTGGTACAATTTTCTTTAGCCAGAATTCAAGCAAGCTTTCCAATGCACTAAAGCATGTAAGAACCATTTACAGACATGACAGGACATTAATTTATTCAAAAGGCCCTGAAAATATATTAAGTATATTAACAGAATTTTTATTGTATAAGCTATAACAGATCTTTTACATTCATTCTCCTATTTACACAGTTCTCCCAACAATCGCTTGCAATTGCTTGCAAGCATTTCATTGCATGACCCTAGAGAGTAGTCCAGGCTCTGTACTACAGAACGTGACACAAACCAAACCAATCAACAAATCAAAAAGGTTCTTACCACTCTAATAGTAGGTAAAAATTCCTTTCTAACCTCAATCACTAAATAGTCATGTGCTATAGCCCTGACACTATTGATCTCAGATTTCTAACTATCAGAAGCAATACTTTTTCTATACATTTTATTCCAGACTGAGCCATTTTTTTAAATTTCAAAGGAAGGAAAACACACTAGCCCCTGTGTTCCTCCCACCCAAGACATCAGGTTAAAAAGCATGTCTATAGGTATATAATATATATAATTTATGCTGAGAACCCAATAAATTCCATGAAAACACTGTGAATAGACAATGATCCAGTCTTCCCGAGGATATCAGCAGATCAAACTTTCATCAACTTAGTATGCCATTAGAAGACAGGAATAAATGCAAAGGTTACAATTGGAAAGAGGCTCAAACACGTTAAAAAAAGAAGTTATTGGAATCAAGCTCTGTGAGGTTTCATATGATCTACCTGTCAGCCAAGGGATCCTGTGAAGTCTAGGAGGGGTCTTTAAGAATGGGTTAGATAAACACATGTCAGGAATTAGTTATGTTTCATCTTACTTTTGAAGACAGAGATGGCCTAGCTGACCTTTTTAGGTGTCTTTCAATAGAGCTCCACTCATCCTGGATGATTGTTATATTACTCATACTGGGTCTCCTTGTTGTATAACACAGCAAAAACCTATTCAGTGAGTGTCATTGTCTTTTAAAATTTAAGAAAAATGATGAAGTAGCTAAGGGAAGATGTTCTTCTAAATCAATGGGAATAAAAATCCTGGATAATCACCATTGAGTTCCATATTTTAGACAAGATTCACATTATATGCAGTCATTCTTTGGCTACTACATATGAAATGTAACCTAAGATTGGCCATTTCCTAGTATACCACTTGTAGTGACGCATAGTGATGACACAGCAGAAAATAAAAATTTTCACAGTATATTTAGCTATTAAAGTAATATGCAGCCCCGCTCCATAGCCTGGATGTCAATTTACACTATTTGTTTTAGGGTCAACTGAATAAGAACCGAAGCAAAAGAAGTACAATTTCTTCTTCATCTTTTCCGTAGGAGTCAACTGAAGCTTGAGATCTAATTGCCATATGTTAATGTGAATATTAAATTAACATTGCTATAGTCACAAAATATCTAATCCTCTTAAAAATATTTTCACAGTCTTTGATATTATATTAACAATAATTGATTTAGACAAGAAACAGCATGAAAGACATTTTTATTTCTAGCTGAACAACAAAGCTAGTGACAATCAAATGTAGACAACCTACCAGCTATGTATCGCTTTTCTTTTAAATGGCAGCGCAAAAGAATGGATCAATTCAAAACAGATATTGGGCAACTAGAATATAGAAAAACATGGAGACCTGCTACCAGCCAGATGGAATCAGTTTCTTCTTATTTGCCTGAGTAACATGTTTTTAAGGATTCAAGCTGCAAACATGTTGAAGTAACCTGAAGATCATTTAACAACTTGACAAATACAGAGAGAAAGAGCTGAGGCAAGAGCAATGTATGTGGTTCCCAGGAGGATAATCCACCTGAGTTATAACATTTTCAAATGTGCTGCATAATGTAAGTATTAATAGTACACAGGTGCCTTTGCTGTTGCATAGAAACAGGTGCACTGAGGCGAACCGTTATTTTTAATAAAGTGATTTCCATTTTAGACAACATAAGGTGGAGATTCTAGAAACAGCTTCCAAATTCTGAAGTACCTGATGCTGCCCACTAACACACACACAAGTCTCAATGCTTTGTAAAAATACACTGTCATATTGGATTAAACATCAGAACTGGAGATAGGATAAAACCTTGGTGCCAAAAATTAATCCAGGAAACACTACTATTCAAGCATATCTATCATGCTAAAGGTGTCTGAAACAAAGAATTATGCCACTGAAAATAAAACTGGTATGCAGATCAATCAAATTAAATCAATGTCATAAACAGGAAGAGAAAAAAAGATAATTAGATATGCTGTAATAGTACCTTTAGCTTGCACTATGACTTCCAATCTAAGTAATTCTGTTAAAAACAATATGCTGTCATCACATTGCAATATAGTCTCAGGTTCTGATTGTAAAACAAAGCTAGAGGAGGCTTAGCTGTACTTGAATAGAAACTTTACAAAAAACACTGAGTATTTCTGAATGCAGTGTCAGCAACATACTAGCCAGGTTGGGGTCTTTTCTTCAAAGAAACAGTCCAAGCCAGCGTCTAAGATTGGCACTTAAGACCTCTTATGTACACAACCCTTTCATCTCAGGTTCATCACTAACCACATGTAATTATTGAAATAGCATGCCTTTTGAGAAAATATGGCTGTTATTAGCTCTAGAGTGTTCAGAACATTATAGTCTGAGAAAACTAACTACATTTTCAGCAGGTTCCTCTCTATTTCCTCACTTAAAAATATTTTGAAACATTGTTCAGTGCTAAGAACCAGCTGTAGTATTCCAACACAGAAATAGTTCATTTAACTGCTAAGCAAATGATAAATAGCTACAATTAGTTGCAGCCTGAGGGGGCAACGTTTTATGCTGATTACAGATTTGGTACCTGAAATTCATAAGTATTGGCCCTAATAACATTTTGGCTGCAGAATATAACTACCTTCTTGTACTAGATTTGATCCATAAAATCCAATTTTTGTGATATGTTGCCATATTTCTCTATGATCCAGAGGGATCCCCAATTCAGCTCCCGTATATCTCCAGTCCATATGTGTGCAAAGCATTGTGGGAGCCTCTGAAGGTAAAAGGCTCCATAAAAAATCACATCCACAGTCTATCAAACAGTCTGATCTAAAGGTAAAGGAGAAATGGAGATAACAATGAGGATACAGATGGGTTATTAAAATTGTAATTTTCCATCTGTTATTACAAATCAAGATCTGCATTAACCCTGACCATAGCGGGAAAAATATAACAATGCTGAAAAGCACAAGAACCTTCCAGTAATAGCAAAATACCAGATGCAACCTACATCGTGGATTTAAATACATTGTATGGCTAGCAGAACCAATGTTAAGAGATAGAGGACTTAGGGGATGGCAAATTTCAGGGTTATTTCTCAACATGATTGAAAAAAACAGCTGTATTTGTGAATAAAGATATCAGCTAACAAAGTTTTTCTTAGGTAACAGAGTACTTATTAAAAGAATTTGAAGAGGTAGCTTGAGGTATCTTCAAGACAACCATAATGACCTCAAGCAGGGAACCCTGATAATTATATGAGACCATACTTAATTTTTTCCATGTATCAACAGCTTGTTATGATTTCTGAAAAGGTTATGTAGAAGCTCCTTACTTCAGATAGTGCATCTTTCTTACAATGAATAGGCAATTTTATACTAAATAAACTGCAAGACTCATTTAAGTTTCTAAGTCTGCTATAGACTTCCTGTGTAATTTTGAATTTAATTTCACCGTACTTCATCCTCCCATCTGTTTTGAGAATGCTAAGATACTACAATAATGAAGACCACATAAGAAACTAGAGATATGCACTGCAACCTTCCTTAGCAACAGAAAACTCAGGGCTTTTTTCTCCTTACGAAGATTGATAATAATGTATGTGCAATCTTAACATCCTGAGAAGAAATGTTTTTATCAGGGACTTACTGCGTATCTTGATTAACTGCATATTTACAGCATAAAAAATAAATGTCAGGGCCATTAGGTGAGAAATTGTAGCTTTTTTTTAGTTCAAAACTCATGCTCCAAAATTGTTAGAGTATTATGTATTAAAAAATTAATCAAATATGTATGTGTCTATAGTCTACACAAATAATTCTCATACATGGAAAATATATTTGTAAGTACACTCTCAAGTTACATCCATCACACTCTTGTGTAACATCTGCAACTAGCAACTTGTTTTGAGGAGGGGATGAAGTTGTTGAGACCACAGAGATTATTTTGTTGATATTCTTAAAAAATACTGTTCAATGGTAAGATATTTTAACCAAGATCAATTCATGTAAGTTCTTAATTAGTCAGTTTTTATATTCTTTGTCCATCACTAGCAGTTTTCTTCATTTTATTCCACACTCATCAGCAAGACAAGACAAGCACTAGCAACTGTCCAGAAAAGAGGACGGAACAAGGGTGCAGGAGAATGAAGTGAAGGGACCAAGCTGTAAAAAGAAATGTGATTGCTTCTATCTCTACTGTTAAGTGCTGTAAGCTCTGATGCAATGTGGTTATCAGAATATATTGTTTCTGATACTGTGCAGGTGAATGTAATTTATGCCTACAATAATTTATAAGGTATTCCAACATGTTATCCTTATTCCATACACAGTAATAGATATGTGGAGTATGGTCCATAATGCTGGCTGCTTATTTTGCAGAAGAGTATTGCTACCCTTTGGAGAACCTTTGATAATTGGCAATGTTTAGAGAAGCAGACAACATTTTACATTAGAAGTTCCTGTGGGTGCATTATGTGCTGATTGCTTTCTCTGTCAATTCATTTTGTTTGCACAGTAGTAGTATAGAAATGAAACTATCACAAAAATTCAACTCACAAAATCAGAAGGAAGATGAGCAGCCGATTCCAACCACCAACCTGACAGTATTCAACAATGATGGATCTACTTCAAGGCCTCCCAGTGTAACAAAATAATGAGTGTCCCTTTCTTAACCATCCTGCTTTTCAGAAACATAATTATTAACACCACCAAAAATCCTAGGGTGTATTAACTGTTGATGGGTATGGTTGCATTTTTGTATCAACTAGTGGAGCAAAATTAGCAGTAGACAGACAGCTGTTCATCTTCCCCATGCAGAACAAGTTCCCCTAGGTAATACTGAGTTCCTAGAACAAAGCATTTCCTTTATAAAGACCAATTATTTTTCAAGGTTCTAGTTCAGGGATGGAAAGAAAGAATATGCTACCTTAAATTGAAATTCATTTGGAAAACACAGAGACACCAGAACAATGGCACTGATCATACTAGAATACTTCTGGAGAGAAGGTGAAAAAAAAAAAAAAAGCAATCTACTGAAACTGTAAAGCAAACGTAAGTGGGCAGAATATAATAACCAGACTTGGAATTTGGATAGCACACTGAGGTTCAGATTTACACATGATGTGAAAGATGGCACAAGAAGCATGGCATTTTCTCTAGTACAAAAGCCCTGGTTTCACAATGACATGGAGAGACGAGTGTTATCTACTGAAATACAAATGCCAGTTGCTACACATTTCTAATTATTTATTTCTCCGGGAGAATAGGTTATAAGGAGTGGTCAACATCGATTCATCAAGGGGAAATCATGCTTGACCAATCTGATAGCCTTCTATGATGGCATGATTGGCTGGGTGGATGAGGGGAGAGCAGTGGATGTTGTCTACCTCAAGTTCAGCAAGGCTTTTGACACCATCTCCCATAACGTCCTCATAGGTAAGCTTAGGAAGTGTGGGTTAGAGGAGTAGACAGTGAGATGGATGAAGAACTGGCTGAATGGCAGAGCTCAGAGGGTTGTGATCAGTGGCGCAGAGTCTAGTTGGAGGCCTATAGCTAGCAGTGTTCCCCAGGTCATTACTGGGTTAAGTCTTGTTCAACATCAATGACCTGGATGAGGGGACAGAGTGAACTCTCAGCAAGTTTGTTGATGACACAAAACTGAGAGGAGTGGGTGACACACCAGAAGGCTGTGCCGCCATACAGTGAGACCTGGACAGGCTAGAGTGCTGGGTGGAGAGGAACCTAATGAAGTTCAACAAGGGCAAGTGCAGGGTCCCGCACCTAGGGAGGAATAATGCCGTGCACCAGTACAGGTTAGGGGCTGACCGCTGGAAAGCAGCTCTGTGGAGAAGGGTCCGGGAGTCCTGGTGGACAAGTTGACCAATGTGCCCTTGTGGCCAAGAAGGCCAATGGCATCCAGTGGTGCATTAAAAAGAGTGTGACCAGCAGGTCAAGGGAGGCCATCCTCCCCCTCTACTCTGCCCTGGTGAGGCCACATCCGGAGTACTGTGTCCAGTTCTGGGCTCCCCAGTTAAAGAAAGACAAGGAACTACATGAGAGAGTCCAGCGGAGGGCTACAAAGATGATCAAGGGACTGGAGCACCTCTCTTATGAGGAAAGGCTGAGAGACCTGGATCCATTTAGCCTGAAGAAGGGAAGACACAGAGGGGATCTCATCAATGCTTATCAATATCTAAAGGGCAGGTGTCAAGAAGATGAGGCCAGACTCTTTTCAGCAGTGCCCATCGACAGGACGTGGGGCAACAGGAACAAACAGGTAATTCCATCTGAACATGAGGGAAAAACTTCTTTACTTTGAGGGTGACAGAGCACTGGAACAGGCTGCCCAGAGAGATTGTGGAGTTGTGGAGTCTCCTTCTCTGGAGATATTCAAAACCCACCTGGACACAATCTTGTGCAAGCTGCTCTAGGTGAACCTGCTTTAGCAGAGGGCTTGGACTAGATGATGTCTGAAGGTCCCTTCCAACGCTTACCATTCTGTGATTCTGTGAAATGTGTGGCCCTGCTTCTTGATTTTAGTTATTGAAGGCAAAAGGAAGAGTTGTAGATTTTGACATTTCCTTTGTAAACCACTACACAGCAGCAGATCTTGCAATTACTAGCAAAGGGATACAAGCCAAAGTTGTACAGCCCTGAAAAAAAAACTTACTTTCAACCCTGAAAACTCCAGTTGGAACCCCCTATCTCTAAAACTATTTCCCCCAGATTCTTTAAAACAATTATTTTAGTTCCTTTAAACACATTCTATATGAAGAAAGATATTTATACACTGTCTTGGAAAGAAATACAAAATGAAATTTTGTATTTCTGAGGGTGGTGTGATACTGGAATAGGTTGCCCAGACAAGCTGTGGAGGCCCCATCCCTGGAAGTGTTCAAGGCCAGGTTGGATGGCACTTTGAGCAAGCTGGTCTAATGGAAGGCGTCCTGGCAGAGGGGTTGGAACTTGGTTATCTTTAAGGTCCCTTCCAACTTTAACCACTCTATGATTCTATGATTCCATGAAATTAACAGTATCATAAGACATAATTGACCTCAAATTGGAAAGCGGGAGCTGAGCCAAAAGATAACTTAAATATTCTTAGAGTTACGTACTTTTCCTTCAACTTCAGGAATTTATAATTGTCAGCTGCCTTACTTCCCTCTCTCATTAAATGAATAATAGGATCCTTAAAAGCTGGACAATCAATTGATATATCTTTGTATTTACTTGGCAGATAATATGACATAATACCATTACTAATGTTAAGCAAATATTAGTGCCTTAGGAACTATCAGTGTTCACGCCAAAATTTTTTAGTCTTTGGTGTTTTTTTTACCTCTAGGCTCATTTCTATTTTTCTCTCTGGAAATAGTCTAGCAAATTTATTTACTAGGAGAGATCTTTCTCAAAAATAACTGGTAGATTGTAAACATTTGCACTAGGAAATTTTCAATGCATCTTATGTATTTATTCAGAGCAGAAGGCGAAGTCAGAGACTTACAAGGTAGGAGTAGATCATCTCTCCACTGTATCAGAAACGATCATCCTCTTTTCATATTTTAACATTCAAAAACTCACAGTAAGTTGCTGCTTATTGAACTACAGAAGAATTATTACTGTAATTTAAACATCAAATAATTGCAAATAGCCAATACGTTGAAGAAGATACCAATCTGATTTCAGATCACAAGTGAAAAACTGTGGAAAATAAACTATTTACCCACTCAATGTAATCATATTTTATCTGTTTATTACAAGCATGCAGAGAAAATCACTGAGGCAAAACGTAAATAGGTCCTTTATGAAGAGTTTTACTATTGGGGCTTGTGAAAAAAATACCAAAGTTTATTTCAGCAGATTAGTCTGGGTCTTTCAATCATGAATTAGTTTGGAGGAAAATCTGAGTTATGCAGTGATACATAACCTGGCTAATTCTTAATCTCCATAAACATAAATTCAACTCTTTTCTTCCAAAACTTTGGTAAATATTTAAGATGAAACTCAGTCCAGTTTTATACAGTACTAGAAAAAATAATATTTTTTGAACTAGGTGAATCCTGCTCATTTTTTTTTACCTTTTATTTTCCTATGTGGGTCTAGGACCTTGTCACTAACTACATTTCAAAGAGAAGAAACACACATAGAAGGAAAATTTTTTTCAAGTCTTGTGAGACAAATGTATGATTTTTAAAGACTGTGATGAAAATTTTAGTGAAGTCAATGTTTATTCTTTGGGATTAACAGTAATGGCATCTAAACCAATTTTCATTCTACTCTACTGTAATAATAGTCCTAATCTGCCAAAGCATTTAAGCAGATATGCAGTATCGTTACATGCAAAAAGATTGCTCATGTTCTTAAAGTTAAGCAAGGGCCCAAATGATTTGTTGAATCAAAGCCAATATCGTAAGTATTCTGGTTAATACTTGAGAGCAGAGCTGTAGAAGGGCAGAAACTCAAGGCTTTTTATGAGTCATATGTATAAACTATCACCCGAAATTCATGATCAATTCATACAATCCCTGTTAAAGTATTCAATAGCTATAAAAATACTAGTTCAGCCTATTCATTCAAATAAATATCATGGACAAATTAAGTGGACTAACAATATGGTTTTTTAAATCCTGACTAAAGAAGAATTAGGGAAAGGAAGCTTTTTGCTGTAAAAGTTATGCAGTCTATAAACAACTACTTTGTAAATAATCACTCATGTTCTCGGAGTACATGCTGTTGTGGGAAATGTGTATGTAAGGTGAATGTGGAACAATGCAAGTTTTCTGTCATCAGCATCCCTAGACTTCAGGCATTTGGGAAGAATGTCTCCACTCTTCCAGTGATAACAGGAAAGGAGATTATAAGACAAGAAGAGACACAGTCTTCAAACTGATATCTTAAAGCAGCTTCCTATAACACCTATAATACTTAAAAATAGTTTAAATGCATACAAGACTGCAATACGATTACAACACGCAAGCTTGTGTGGTTTATCGAATATTAGGGAAGCTCTGTGTGTAAGACTTCTCAAACCCAAAATATTTCACAAAGCACATGGAAAATAAAAACTTATATAAAAAAAAAAATCTCATTGTCCAGACAGTAGTTTAAAGGGCTTAAAAAATTGCACTTTTTCCTCCTATTTGGATGGGAACCATCACTATTACCTAGAAGACAACTATATTGTAATAGTTAATCCAGATGTTGTCCTTATGCTGGCAACATTGAGACATAAAATACTGCAAATGACAATTTTTAGACTCCTGTCCCTAGACAGATGAAGGAACCAATATTAGTTATTTTTTCCTTACTCCTGGCAAAGTATGCATGTGGAATAAGAGCCATACTGAAGATGATGGATGTTGGATATATTTATCCTTTTGCCACCTGGTTCAAAGGGTTATTTATCCCACCAGACATCTGAGTTAGTATATGACTTAAAACAGAAACATCTACTACAGATACAGACATCATCACAGATTTATCTGCTGCTATGAAGATGCTGAGAACAACCACATACTTCAATGAAGAGTAAACAACAACAAAACCAAATCACAATCACTCCATAATCTGCACAATTAGATAATTAGAGTGATTGCTAAAGACACTGCAACCCAAAATCAACTTGGGGATTTTAGCGGAGGCAAACCCCAAGCTTGTCATATTGATTTTCCTGTTTGTCAGCATTTGGAAACAGCCTATCTATTTTCATTTCAACTTGCCCTTGAGGTATTTAAATTGCTTTGATTGATTGAGGTGTGCAGCATTCATTTCTGGATTTCTTACAGATAAATTCATTCTTCAGGAATGAACCATTTCAATGTGTTGGATCAAAGGAAGCTTCTACAACTCATCAATTTAATGAAAACTAGTCATTCATTTTTATTAGATTTCTTCTCTTTCTACCAAAATAAATATCAGTACTAGACATTCATTGCAAAAAGTATTTCTGCACACTTACACTAATCTGGAGAGAGAAAGGAGATGAAAATGGGCACAGTGCTAGAGGAGTGGGAGAAATTAATTCAATCTCTTATCTTGTACGTGCATTATTTTTTTTAAGAATAAAATTAAAACAGAACTACTAGTAAGTATTACTTTCATAATTTTAGTTTGACATAAGAAAATAATTCCAATGTGCAAACTCAATTAATATAGAGAATCCAGTAATAAAACAGACCTGTTAATTAGCCAGACAAAATAAGAATGATGGTTGTGTTACAGTTCAACAGGGTATTAAAAGACAGGACTGTTCAATTAATGCTTAAAGTAGATATGCTGAAGATTAAACAGCCCTTAGAATTAAAAAATAAAAATAAAAAATAATAATAATTTTAAGCAAAGGTTGCAATGGATTTATTGCAAACAGTGTTCTTCAGAGAAGGAAAAAAGATTATATTGCAAAACATGACCTAAGTTTCTAGTCATTATTCCGCTAGCAATCACAAAATACTTGAAGATGGAAGGGACCTCTGGAGATCATCTCATCTAACTTTCCTGCTCAAAGCAGGGTCAACCAGAGCACGTTGCCCAGGATGGACACTCCACAACCTCTCTGGTCAACAGTGGAACCACTGTTTGACCGCCCTGATAGTACATTTTTTTTCCTTATGTTTAAATTGTATTTCACAGAGCTAAAAAGATGCTGTAGGGCAGAAAGAGGAAGAAGAGTGGCCTTGATGGCTTCAAAATTCTTCAGAAAATGTGAAGAAAGAAGCTTAATAGTTGAGCTCAAATTGTAACCAAATTCGAGATGTGAAATTGACAGGTTTTGGGGGGATATTTAGAGGAATGGTGTTCAAACAGTCTTATAGCAGGTATGGGAAAGGTTTTGAAACTGGAAGTTGACATAAAGCTTCTGCACAAAAAATCTGAAGCACTGAATCCAGATTTGGGCCTTAACTCAGTTATGTCCCGTTCCAAAGGATCCAATATATCAGTTCATCACAATCATGTTCCACTGTCAGGCTACTTGGCAGTGCTACTTACCTACGAGTTTCACTGTTAAAGTGTTTTGGTATTTGGGCCTGATTGTGCCTGCCTCATAATACAAAATAGCAGAATAGTTGTCTGTATTCAAGTTAGCCAGTGTGAAAGGTCTAACATAAAACAAAAAATTATTTGCTGTTTTCCATATCATCTTTTGATGCCAAGGTAAACACACCTTGTATGTCTCCTATTTCCTAAAAGACAGCATAACTCTTTTCTTTCTGTGCCCTGAGCTCTGAAAATAATTCTCTGCACTGTCCACATCGAGTCTGTGACTAGCTAGCACATTTCAGGCATTGCAGTTTATATGCTTAAGAGATATTAAGATGGTTATATGCCTCTCCCTTTGATCCTTTTCCCCCAACTCAATTCATTATCCTAAGCTATCCACTATATATTTAGCTTATTTAATCTTTACTTGTAAATTAATCCTCTGGCTTCTAATCATTCTTGTTGCTCTTATCCACATCTTAAAAATTTTTATTATCTGCTCCTACAGCCTCTGAAAATTTAAGGTCAGATACTGATCAAGTTCAACATATGAGGAAGCACGTCACCAATGTGAAGAAGGACACCAAAAACATTTGCAAAAATGTAGGGGAAGGTTCCCCCTCACCGCTACTGCCATCTGCTTTGAAAATGACACCTAATAATAAAGACATAGAAAACCTAACAGTACAATAAGAAGGTAGAATAAAAAAAGAACAAATCAGCCGTTACCTGTTTATGAAGTCTTTAATTTGCAGTAGAAAATACGGATTGTCATTTGATTTTTATGGTTGCTATGAAAAAGCCAGCTGACACATATCAATAAAATCTGCACGAGATTCCTTTCCTCTGTGATCTAGCTTATACTTGTATTCCATTTGCAATCTAGCTTATATTTGTATCTCCTGCTGAGTAGAAGTTGCAGAATGTCATGAGGAGGGACTGACTTAATCACAATACATGACCTTTCTAGATGCTTTAAAAACCTTAGCAAATTAACATCTATTAGATCATGAACTTCTCACAAGAGGTGATATATTTAAATACCTATCTAGTACAATTATTGTTAGTAATTGAAATAACGTTCACATTAGAAGCAAAAAATAATGATTAGCATACCTTGTCATCATCTACTTTTTAAAAATAGATAAGCTGAGTCACGAAGTGCCAAGTGTATTTTTACATGACCAAAATGAGACAGATTTGTTCCAATGTACCATGCTGGTACTTTACACCCAAATCCTACACAAATGAGACTTACCACATGGATGAAGATGCTTGAAGATATGACCGTCCCTACAAAAGCTGTCCTCGGTGTCAGCTGCCTGTGTGCAGGCTGTGCCTTCTTATAAAGTAAAGTAACATTGTGAAGACAAAATAAGTACTTTTTTATATGTGTGAGCTATCAAGAAGCAATACAATCTTGGTAATAACATCTTTGAAGTAAGCCAAATTCCAGTAAACAGGCCATACAGTGTAGTTATTAAAGACAAACATGATTAATTTAGCATAACACAGACAGAAAGTGAACATTTCAAGGAAATATTGCAAGACATCATTTACTGGAAAAGCTTTTCCCTTCAAAATATGCTGAAAGTCATTTTAAAGACTTTGTTAGCTCTTTTAAGAAAGGTTAATCGTTATTAAAAACTTTGCAGGAATTTGAAATACTTTCTGCTCTAGAAACTGAGAGCCTCTAGCCACAAGCAAGAATAAAGAATAGATAAATTTGTTCATTTTGACCTGACATTCCCTGGACAATTTCTGAATAAAGTAAACTCAGCTTGAAGGAGAGAGATTGACAAAACTGCTCAGCTGCCAGTCATAACAGTAGCTGAAAATTTTTTTCCTGACCATGGAAAATATTCAATATGAAGATGTTGCGTTACAAGGAACAGTCACACAAAGGAATAGAACAATTCTAAAAACAGTCTAACTGCTAAGGACACAAGGAAACTCTTAAGAAATCAAGGATGAGTGTAAAGAGTCTATTGTTCTGATTTGTACAAAACAACATAAATGAACATTCTTTTATTTGATAGTAATTATTTTTCTGTAATAAATGTGATGAACAAGGTAATTTTTATGTGGCTTCCAGAAAATGAGAACTGTGAATTTTTATTGTATTTGAATAAATTCAAAGGAAGATGTTTCATGATACATAATTTTGATAGGATATTTTAAATATATTTGAGTAATTTTACTTTTGAATCTTTTCCAAATTTCTTGCTAAAATCTTAAATTAATTTTTAAGGTACAGACTTTTACAAAATAAATTTATACATTCCCATAAAATCCTAAGAAAGAAGCTACAGAATATTTCAGGGTTAATTTCAAACAGGAAAAAAAACCAGCTTTTATAATAAAAAAAATCCTGTTACAATAACTTTATTTGCTGCTCTAATTTCAGGGTAATGTTCTTTTAAATGCATAAAATA
The DNA here is from genome assembly GCA_013397275.1 of Burhinus bistriatus. Lineage (NCBI taxonomy): Eukaryota > Metazoa > Chordata > Aves > Charadriiformes > Burhinidae > Burhinus > Burhinus bistriatus. Next base: position 164,619 of record VYXH01004453.1, on the reverse strand, counting down.
CTTATTGTCTGCGTTTTCTCCTTCAAACACGGTTCTTCCTCACAAAAGAACACAAGATTAGAAATTGTCTGTATTCCAATTAGTTACATTTGTTTGTTCAATCTTATACATATCTACCTCTAGTAATGAAAGGGCTGAAACCCAGTACAGGCAGTGAATCTATTTTCATAGTGTACAAAGCTAATAATAAATCATCTTAAAGTCCAGGTTTATTAGAAATGACTGAAATGCATTACAGGGCAGCAAAAACTTCAATGGTTGGTTTGCCAACCAGTGGTGTGGAATTAAAAATGCATTAAAATTTATAGAAAGGAAAGTAAATAACAGAGAGTTTAGATTGGTTTTGACATAGTTACATGAAGCATTATTTCTCTTTGTGTGGCTAATAAAATAAAACTCTACAGAATGGGAGAAACATTCTCTTTTGGAAGCTCAAAGGTGAAAAAAATACATTATTAATTAAATTTACTGCTTATTCCCTCCAATGCATGTCAGTGATGCATTTCAGAGGGAAAGTGCAATGGAAGGTTCTTCTTTCTGTTTCCCCAGAGCATTAGCTACTCCTTTAGATTTGAACGAATGGGTTCTGTTCAACCTTTGCAGATACAAGTGTAAAACAAACACAGACATCTGCACAGGAAGATGAGTTGACCTCCTGTAATAATAATGACATCTCACAATTATATAGCTACCTGAGTCCCACAAGTTTCCCAAAGCTTGTCAGACCATTGGCCAAATTCTTCTTCACAGCCAGAGGTGCATGAAACAATAAGAATGGAGATGTAGGAAGTACCTGCTTGAGACACATTTCCTGTATAAAAAGAATTTTTAGGGAACTCTGAGAATGGCACTTAAATTTCTAAGGGCTCAGTTGTCCCAGTGAGGCAGGGGCTGGCAGTGAAGCCGCACAGCCATGCAGCTGTGGAGCTGAGCACAGGATTATTAGAGCTCATAGAACCATGTATCTTTCAGTTTCTACAGAAAAAGGTGAAAATGCAACTGGAAGGATGTTTTGTCCCCTTCCAATGCTTTAGGAAGATACAAAATTCTCTTTCTATATCGTAAGGTGTGGCCTACATCCTAGAGGTGGCATAGGACAACACATGGTGTGCCTCAATTGTGGTAATAGACATTGATGAGAACGCGCTATCAGAAAGTACCCTTTTTCCAACTAAGGCTCTAGACATGGCAGAGGCACGTAAATCCCTTTAATTTTCAGGACTGCTCCAGCTATTTTTCACTACAGCAGTTCTTCATTAGCTTCTAAACTACACAGACATTTCAACCAGAGCAAAATGAGGGAAAAACTCTACCGCTCTGATCTGGGAGTCTTTTATACTCACTTTGTATTGACCAAGCAGACTGCATAAAGAAGAAAGAGGCCACTCGTAACCAATGGAAAGAACAGAATAAAATTACAGAGGCAAAATATAATTTAATCAAGTTGTATTTGACCATGACTTCAAGGTTACCAACCTACAGTGTCAGCGTCTTATTTTAGAGCTTTAAAATTGAGCATGGCCAAGACTTTCTCTACCTGTACCTCTAGAATCACAAAATAAAACTTCCTGGAAATAGTCCAGAAATATCCTTAGAAATATTCCTAGAAATATTTTTACCACTTGCAGAAGTCTGGGTTTCCCTCACCCCCCTGTATCTTTTTCACCTATTGCCCAGGTTTTGCCAGCTCAGCTTCACATGAGAATGTGAAGCCCTTCTTATTGGTAGAGAAATTATTGTAGCTGACCCAGTAAAAGTCATATCAACTAAGAAGATCAGTTTTTACTATTTTATAGACTGGCCTCTATCCTAAGTTATGTAGGTCTATGTCATCTTTTGTTTGCTCAACATAAAACTAAGCAATCCAGGAGATGCCTGGAATGCGTTGATGACAACATCCTTCTCCAAGTGATAGAGGAGCCAACGAAGAGAGGTTCCATGCTGGACCTTGTTCTCACCAACAAGGAGGGGCTGGTGGGTAATGTGAAGCTGAAGGGCAGCTGTGACTGTAGTGAATGTGATACGGTGGAGTTTGAGATCCTTAGGGCAGCGAGGAGGGCGTGCAGTAAGCTTGTTACTCTGGACTTCGGGAGAGCAGACGTTGGCCTCTTCAGGGACCTGCTTGATGGAGTACGGTGGGATAAAGCCCTGGAGGGAAGAGGGGCCCAAGAAAGCTGGCTAATATTCAAGGATCATGTCCACCAAGCTCAGGAGAGATGTATCTCAACAAAGAGGAAGTTAGGCAAAACCACCAGGAGGCCTGTGTGGATGAACAAGGAGCTCCTGGACAATCTCAAAAAGAAAAAGGAAACCTACTGAGGGTGGAAGCAAGGACAGGTAGCCTGGGAGGAGTACAGAGAAATTGTCCGGACAGCCAGGGATCAGGTAAGGAAAGCTAAAGCCCAGATAGAGTTAAATCTGGTCAGGGTCATCAGGGGCAACAAGAAAGCCTTCTATAGGTATATCGGGGACAAAAGGAAGACTAGGGAAGATGTGGGCCCACTCAGGAAGGAAATGAGAGACCTGGTCACCCAGAACATGGAGGAGGCTGAGGTATTCAACAACTTTTTGCCTCAGTCTTCACTGGTCAAGGCTCTGACCACACTGCCCAAGTTGCAGAAGGTAAAGG
>VYXH01004453.1:50428-156284 GCA_013397275.1 Burhinus bistriatus | reverse complement strand
CCCGCCCCCCCGAAAAGAGCCAAACAAGCCAAAATGACCTGTCTCAAACTACAAAGAGAACTTGTTGCAGAGACAGGAAATGAACTCGAGCCATCCAAGCCTCACAAAGCTGCTGGTTCTTACCTCCATACTGTCCTGTGGTTCCCAATCTCAGCCCACATCCTTGGCCACAGGATGGACATTTGCACTGATCACCTTAGATAAATAGTGCTGCATGAATGTGAATTACCATGCCTATACGTGCCTGTACGGCAATAGTAAGCAATCTGCTGTGTAATGAGTAAACCTGGTATTGCTATTTGTCTTCTGCACTATATCCCCTCAGAAACAAAGTTGGCTCATTGTTCTCTGTCCTCACTTATTGCCCAACATACTTAACATGTCATTTCAGTTGTCTTGTTTTCCAGGGTGCTATGGAAAAAAAACCAGGCAACTGTACTACTATATTGTAATACACTGTATTCATTTTTTTCCCTTCTGTTAAAGACAAATTTATATTTTAAACAGCTGAAATTACACTGATTGTCTCAGTAGTAGTCTCTCCCCGCTCTGAAATAAATGTAAAGAATCAATTGCATGAGGCAGACATCTCCCTTTTATCCAACGTACTGAGTATAACAAAAGCTTTCTCATTACCAAATGGAGGTGTATTGTTGGTAGTGGAAGGAGTAGTGATACCTTTTCATTGGAGGGAAAAAGTACTCTCATTTTAACCATGAACAAGTTTTTCCTCATTTACTGCTTTAAAGGAGGCAAGAAAAGGATGTTTCTAAGGTTATCTTTACAGATAATTTCAAAATCGTAATTTGGTGGTGTAACAATGTTTCAATTTGATATACCTTGCACCAAGTACAAAATACTACCATCTGCAGAGAAATGTGTGTACTCATCAATTCTGAAAATAAAGCCAGAATTAGTTCAGTACAGACACATACAGCCAGTAAATACTTCTGAAACTTTAAACTTTGGTCTCCTTGGGGATGAATTCATCCCTATTTGAGAGTGGGCACAGGACTACTATCCACTTAAATCCTGACTGATTTCTTAGCTGGTGCACTGACTTTGTACTAATGCTCTGTTAAAGAATGACTGTCCATTTTTGTACCTCATTTTACCAACAAAGTAGGTACAATAACTGCTCTCAGGACTACTGTGAGATGTACTTTGTTAAGTCTGAATGATCTTGAGATTCCTATACAGCAGTATCTGTCTAAATGCCAAATAAAATCCTTCAAAATTAAGGCCTAGCTATGGGTGTCCCACAAGCCTTGAGTTTGAATACACTGTCCCACCGGGAGACTATGATCTGGAGTCACAAAAACCACTCTTCCCTTTCCTCCTGGACTGGAAGCAAACCTCATCATCTGAGCAGCAGAGCCTACATTTCCAAAGCTCTACCTTAAAACATACAGCTCTGCGGTGAGGTAGCAAAGGATGTTCGTAGTGGCTGATGATGATCATGCTCTCCACTACACAGAGACTGATGGTGTAAGTGGGCAAAGCAGAGGAACAGAGTAAGTGTATGTGTATGCAGAGGGATGGCTGGGTAGAGAATGGAGTAAGCAGAGTTGAGCCACAAACCACTGCTGATTTCTGCATTGTTTTATTATTTTCAATGAACACCCATCCTTCCATCATTGTGCAGTAATTGCATGTTTTCTGTTTTGCAAAAGAAAACCCTACATGCTGAAAATAACTACTTTGAACCCTTTAAGCTTTGAAGATAGCAGGAGAGTCCATTCTTTTTATGATATGCTGGCACTGGGTTATTAGTTCACGTTATTGTTGCTCGAGTAAGGGCCACTGAATATTAACATCACTGTGGCCTTCTATGGCCTTTTAAAAATTTACAGTGAGATAAGCCTGAGAGCTCAGTGCAGCATTATCAGAGTCTGATTCCCTTTCCGTTTCCCTTATAAAAGGCAAAGCAGGAAGCCTTGTTTGTTGTCATGGTGAGAGAAGTTGATTAATATAGTTGCTTATTTATCATGGCTAAGATTTTCTACCAGCCTTTTTGTCTTTTTTTTCCCCCTTACCTGCCCTTCCCCCCACCCCCCCAGCATGGGCATGAGTACTAAACCACAGAGCTCTGTACTATTTTGGAACAAATTCAGATTTTAGAAGCAGAATAAATGGCTGCTCTGACATAGTCCCCACAACCAGTAAGAGAGAATGCAGGCAGATCACACAGGCAATTAAAAGAGCTAAAGTAATGGAATCTGGCTTCTAGCTATGCCTTATGGATACCAGTTTGAAACTGCAGCATCCATAAAAATAATCCATATTCTATTAAAAGGGCTAAGCTGGGCAGGCTAGTTTTGTCCCTATCAGAGACTGAACCACTGGTCTTCCAGATGATCATTAATTTAAAAGAAATGACCATGTCTCTAATCAGCATAAACTCCAGGCAGTAGGATCAACTTTAGTTATAGCCAAGACATGAATTTCCACCCACTCAGATAACATTTTACAATTTAACTAAAGAGTTTTTGTAACAACTGACTGCATAGTTGACTTTTATGCTTCTCCTATCCCACATTTTTCCTGTTTATTGTGCACTGGCCCCCCATGATTTGTACAGTTCTGTAGGTTGGTAAAGAGTAGTTCAAAATGACGCAGTGCTATCATTCAACAATTATTCATGACAAAATGAAAGTTAAATGAATCAAAGTAGATATAAAATACTGTCAAATTATATTATGTTACTATAGATCACTGAGGGTTTTTTTTAAATAATGTTTTCTTTTCAACTTGCTGCAAAGGACTTCACAAAGTGCAGAGCAAGACATCAAAAATTGTGGTATTGATCCTGAAATAAAGGCAAAAGTTTAGTAAAGTATTCATAGCAATATTGCAGAACAATTACACGTCAAAAATGAAGAAGAATCTCTCTCTTTTGGAAAAATATAGGGAGAAGTACTTAGAAAATAAGAATACAGTTACCAGCCAAATTGGAATTTGGACAGAATTCATACCGCAATTTATAACAACCAAAACACTACAAAAATTGTGTGGAAACATTAATGAACACAAGTGACTCCTACTCCTTACAAAGCCTTGGCTTTAAATCTCATTTAGAATTCATATAATATTTCCTATTATTTTTAAAAGCAATTTCAGAAAAACACCAGATAGGTATTTTCTCAGTCATATGGTATCTCAGGTATCAATATGATTTAACCCTACAGAAGGTTATGAATCTTTCACAGTTTCTCTTATGGTAACAGGATGAATTAAATCAGAATTAGATTAATTTTCTCAACTGTCCAAAAAACCCCCACCAAAATACCTGGAAATCCACAGCCATATGTTGTAAGAAAATGTCCAGCCCCATCAGTCACCATGGAGCTTTATTTACGAACGGCTTTAATGGGCAAATGCACTGTAACCATGCAGCAGACTAGCAGCATATGCTACCCAACTGCTACCACCTTCATGCCATTATAGAAAGCAGCATGCATACACACATGCAAGCTGTGTCTGATCTAATGATCAATGTGGGCATCAAATGATTGTCTGATTAAAGCCACAGGACATCCTAAAGAACAAATTCATCAGTTTTCCAGAAACTGAAATCAAACATTTGTTGCTACCTTTCTCCAGCTTTTATGAGGAATAAGAGGAGAAAGGGATGAAAATCGTAACTCTTAATTTACTCTTTAACCCTCAGTATATAAAGGAGTGCATAAGATGCATTGCCTTTATGAAAAAAAAGTTCTTTTCCTTTGTCTTGTGATAAGACAAGACATAGTACTTAGGAACCTGGCTTTACATACAACTTACATCATTATTAACTAACCTCAAATTTTCTGACCACTGTTATTTCTATAGAAATCTATTTTTTCTGGCCAAATAATCGAGTTTCTGCTTCTTTGGCATTGTGAAAACATCTGATTCAAGGAAAACACAGAATCAATTACAAGTTCAGCAGTAGCTTTGTCTTACATGTCACCAGAATAAAAATGGAAAGATATGGGAACCCTGAATTTTCACATTTTGAAGCATAGCTTTTCAGTGGAAATCTAAGTGAACAGAAACCTCCTGGCTAATCACCTGTGCAAAAGGAACAAAACAGTAGGAGTGCCATACTTCTTGCTGAACAGCTCCTTCACAGTATCTGTCCACACCCCACATCCATTACAGTGGATTAATCCAATTTTTAATTGATAAAAAGTCTCCAGGTATGGAATAAGGACATCCAGTTGGGGATTTGAAGCCAAATAGTCAGTTCAATTTTGCATCCACATGCTGGCTGTATTAGATGAATTTTCCTATACTCCTCCAGCAAGAAATGCCTTCAAAGGTCATCACTATTTTCCTGAAAATGGCAGTACTGGCAGAATGAGATGTTGAACATACTGTGTCCCTCAAGCAGGGGGACAGCTGAGTTAAAACTGAAACATTGCCTACAAAAACAATATCCCATAAACCAAATTCCAATCCTAGAAACAATCAATTTAATTTAATTCTTAATATAATCCATTCTCAGGAGCAGGAATGGGAGGGGAAGGGGAAGGGTGGAGTACCTTCTTAAAGAACCTATGTCTCTGGAGGCTCTGGGTTTGGGCTCACTAGACTTCAGGAAAGCCAAAGTTGATAAGTGTCTTCTAGTAAGGATATCACTTCTTAGAGCGTGTTCACAGTCTGATGATGATTCCAAAGACTTACCAAGTAGCTGGCGAGCTTTGGGAGCTGTTGATAAGCAGAATATAACAATGTTCCTCCTGTTCTGTTACAAGATGTCATTGGGCTGAACATGTATTTGGATAACGAGGTGACAAGGTAATGTTAATCATCAGCATCCTCTAGCTGTTTCGTTGTTTTTTTCCCTGTAGCTGAAATTGCTCAAAAGTTGCTTCTCACTCATGAACCATGAGTTGATTATCACCACATAATAAGTGTCTTTGGTCTTCAAAAGTTTCACAGGAAATCTTTTGGCCCCAGTCTGATGTCACCAGTAAATGGGAGAGTAAACTGTTGTCTAATCACTATTTCCCCACCATTGACTCCTCAAACAGTAAATGCCGTGTTTAAAAATTCATCAAAAATTTCCGTTAGCTATATGTACAACTTGCTTTCAAAAGCTCTGCTCTATGCGATGCCAGTGCTTTCTTCAGATGTGTAATCAAAATAAGAAGCGCACAACTGTACTTGGGGGGTGGTTTTGGTCTCTGCTGGCCAATTCATTTTATCTGCAAATTTAAAGCAATACAGTGATGAATATTAATAGCACTGTTACTATGTAAAGGCAGCACTGATACTGATGGATGGCTAAAAGCATGGAATAAAAAGGAGGGATATTCCCTCTCTTCAGTTATTGTCATTTTCCCACTCCCAGATCCCCTTCCCCCACAATGCCTTTCATAATGTGTGGCTATTTTTATAAATTTATCAAAAGGTAGGTACTTATTAAGTCTTTACAAAATTTTCCAGCAGTAGGTCAAACGTTTATGCCCATATTCTGTCTTCTTTGACACTGCATGTAGAACTTAAGGAGGAAGATGAGCAATTAGGATCGTGTGTTGTTTTCTGTAGCAGATTTCATGCATTACGTAAGAGTCTGTTATGAAGTAATGATTACAGATACATTACACTGTATTATTTAATGAACTTCATAACAGAACAGTTTGGATGCATCTTGGTAAGAAGCACTGTAACTTTTACTTTAAAAGAAGCCATTATCTATATCTATCCCGATGAGCGTGATTTTATATAATCATCAAAACTCCTGTGAGAAATAAATTTAAATAAAAATGCATGATCACTGCTATCCCCCATCTATTTGGGAAACTATACCATGTTTTTTTTTTCTGTAGTACTCTGCATCATATTTTTCCTTCAGAAGCAGAGAAAAATAAACACGTTGAGTTCTTACGGTTCCAAACATTCCAGGGTGTCCTTTAATCCACATAACCCCTAAGGATGTGCTCTGGAATAATTTCAAGAAGACACAGATGATAGTTTCATATTTCAATGTCTACAAAGAATCACTAACTGAATCTGTATTGTTATTAGTCATAGGGTAAATGATCAAAATGAATGTGAGAAATTAATAGAAAGCACAGATAGATATCATCCTAAACTGCCATAGGTATTATGACTCTTTCAGCCGCCATGTAACTTCTCTTCTGGTGAATGTGGATCTCAAATCCAACAGGTACAGACACTGGTGACTCTTACCTGACTATCCATCTGTACTTTAAAAGGCAATGGCTGCATCACCTTCTTCCAAGGTGACATTTTGCAATGAAGGCAGCTGTACCTGATCCACTGTGCACCCCTATCCTATAGATTTATATATTCAGAAAGTTTTATTAACCTGGCTCCAGCTTGACCATACTAGTTACAAATCTTTTTACTGAGGCACAGGCAAAGCAAGTGTGGCTCAACGCAATATATGAAATAAAGACAAAAAGACCTAAAGACAATAGTGAAATTTCATGGTCATCAATGTCCACACTTTACAGTTGGAGATCAAATGAAGGCATATTTGATGCTGCCCTGCATGATATCCTGGTCTCTAAATTGGAGAGACATAGACTTGATGGATGGACCACTCGATGGATAAGAAACTAGCTGGACAGTCGCACCTAAAGAGTTGCAGTCAACAGCTCGACGTCCAAGTGGCGAGCAGTGATGAGTGGTGTTCCTCAGGAGTCGGTACTCGACTGGTACTATTTAACATCTTTGTTGGCAACATGGATGTTGGGACTGAGTGCACCCTCAGCAAGTTTGCTGTGTGGAGCAGTCGACACACTGGAAGGAAGGGATGCCATCCAGAGGGACCTGGACAGGCTTGAGAGGTGGGGCTGTGCCAACCTCATGAAGTTCACTAAGTCTAAGGGCAATGTCCTGCATGTGGGTCAGGGCAATCCCATGCACAAATACAGGCTGGGGAGAGAATGGACTGAGAGCAGCCCTGAGGAGAAGCATTTGGGGGTGTTGGTGAATGGGAAGCTCAACATGAGCCGACAATGTGCAATTGCAGCCCAGAAAGCCAACTGTATCCTGGGCTGCATCAAGAGAAGCATGGCCAGCAGGTCGAGGGAGGTGATTCTGCCCCTCTACTCCGCTCTAGTGAGACCCCACCTGGAATACTGCATCCAGCTCTGGGGCCCTCAACACCAGAAGGACATAGACCTGTTGGAGCAGGTCCAGAGGAGGGCCACAAAGATGATGAGAGGGCTGGAGCACCTCCCCTATGAAGACAAGCTGAGAGAGTTGGGGTTGTTCAGCCTGGAAAGAGAAGGCTCCAGGGAGACCTTATTGTGGTCTTCCAGTACATAAAGGGGACCTACAGGAAAAATGGGGAGGGACTCTTTATTGGGGACTGTAGTGATAGGACGAGGGGTAACGTTTTTAAACTGAAAGAGGGTAGATTTAGATTAGATATCAGGAAGAAATTTTTTACTGTGAGGGTGGTTAGACACTGGCATGAGTTGCCCAGGGAAGCTGTGGAGGCCCCATCCCTGGAAGTGCTCAAGGCCAGGTTGAATGGGGCTTTCAGCAAGCTGGTGTAGTGGAAGGTGTCCCTGGCCATGGCATGGGGGTTGGAACTAGATGATCTTTAAGGTCGTTTCTAACCTAAACCATTCTACGATTCCATGATTCTATAAATCCATACAATCTTGAAAGATGGCTGTAATTTCAAATAACCAGGTCTTCAAATGTACACACAATAGAGAATGCAAAATTCCAGTTATGATGTGTTCAGTAAGTTCAGAGTGATATCCAGGATCTGAATATTAGAAACACTTAGCATGTGAAGCCAGAAATGGCTCCCCCATATTTATCTTTAAAGGAAAAAAACAATAATTTAATCAAGTTCTTCAGCCTGCAATTTAACAAATATTTTTATTGCAAGCTAATCTTCCATCCAAAAATGAGATCTTTTTCAGAATAAAATCATAGAATCATAGAATCACCTAGGTTGGAAGAGACCATTAAGATCACAGAGTCCAACCATCAACCTAACACTGCCAAAACCACCACTAAACCATGTCCCTGAGCACCACGTTCACCTGTCTTTTAAATACCTCCAGGGATGGTGATTCCACCACTTCCCTGGGCAGCCTGTTCAAATGTTTGATAACCTTTTCGGTGAAGAAATATTTCCTAATATCCAATTTAAACCTCCGCTGGCACAACTTGAGGCCATTTCCTCTTGTCCTATTGCTTGTTACTTGGGGGAAGAGATCGATCCCCACCTCGCTACAACCTCCTCTCAGGTAGTTGTAGAAAGCCATAAGGGCTCCCCTCAGCCTCCTTTTCTCCAAGCTAAACAACCCCATTTCCCTCAGACGCTCCTCATAAGACTTGTTCTCTACACCCTTCACCAGCTTCTTTGCCCTCCTCTGGACACACTCCAGCACCTTGATGTCTGTCTTGAAGTGAGAGGCCCAAAACTGAACACCGTATTTGAGGTGGGGCCCCACCAGTGCTGAGCACAGGGGGACAATCACTTCCCTAGTCCTGCTCACCACAGTATTCCTGATACAGGCCAGGATGCTGTTGGCCTTCTTGACCACCTGAGCACACTGCTGGCTCATATTCAGCTGACTGTCGACCAACACCCCCAGATCCTTTTCTGCCAGGCAGCTTTCCAACCACTGTTCCCCAAGATTGTAGCGCTGCATGAGGTTGTTGTGACCCAAGTTCAGGACCCAGCACTTGCCCTTGTTGAACATCCTTAGGACGGTACTATGGTCCTGCCTAACTTGGTGTCATCTGCAAACTTACTGAGAGTGCACTCAATCTCCTCGTCCAGGTCGTTGATAAAGATATTAAACAGAACTGGCCCCAATACCGAGCCCTGGGGAACACCACTTGTGACCGGATGCCAACTGGATTTAACTCCAATCACCACCACTCTCTGGGCACGGCCATCCAGCCAGTTTTTTATCCAGTGAAGAGTACACCTGTCCAGGCCATGAGCAGCCAGTTTCTCCAGGAGAATGCTGTAGGAAGTGGTGTCAAAGGCTTTACTACAGTCCAGGTAGGCAACATCCACAGCCTTTCCCTCATCCACCATGTGGGTCACCTTGTCGTAGGAGGAGATCAGGTTAATCAAGCAGGACATGCTTTTCATGAATCCATGCTGACTAGGCCTGATCACCTGGTTCTCCTGCATGTGCCGTGTAATGGCACTCAGGATGATCTGCTCCATAACCTTCCCAGGCACTGAGGTCAGACTGACAGGCCTGTAGTTCCCCAGATCCTCCTTCCAGCCCTTCTTGTGGATGGGTGTCACATTTGCTAACCTCCAGTCAACTGGGATCTCCCCAGTTAGACAAGACTCCTGATAAATGATTGAAAGTGGCTTGGTGAGCACATCCACCAGCTCCCTCAGTAAAGAACTAGCTATGTCCCTTGGAAATTGATTTTAAATATATCTTTTTTTCATTGACACAAGTTTGCAGCACAATCATCTTCATTTACACAAGTCCCCATTGTCATTCCTCAGGGACCTGCCAGTCTTGTTCAACTTCCCATACTCTGTTACAATGTGTCAAAAAGAAAGCATTATGCCTTATTAAGTGATATTACAAATAGAGCCTTCATCACAAACTGAAATGGAAAATAATTTTAAAATAACACTGGCTAATAACCTCCTGTGGCTTTTCAAAATTTTTTCTATTTTAGAGAATCCAAAGTTAATTATTTTTGCAGCCACTCAGGGAGAAATTAACTAAATTTCTTCATTCGCAGGCACAGGAGTATGGTCTAAAAGGCTGTTGGTGTAAAAGTGACTCCATATAGGATGACATCTCTGCTTATGTGTTCCTAATTAAATTAGTCAGATTCCTGCCAGATACAATGGTGGACTTGATTATTTGTTTTGTAGTTGAGCCTTAAGTGAGCAGTTGGTAGCATACCAAGACAGAAATTTATAAAAGGGAGCAGAAACTCATAAAAATATCTCAGACAGCTTATCTAGATTCCCATTACAAAACACACTATAATAATTGCCTCCCCGACAGCAATGACCTTGCTAGAAAATACTGATACATTAATATGACAACTAAAAGAAAATATCCAAGTTTTGATACCCAATTTTCTTGCCAGCTCCATAGGACAATTGGCTGCACATACAGTTAATCACTCCACGCATCCACTGACTCTTCATAAATCTGCCCTTCCCCACATGCACAATATTTATGAAAGGGATTATATGATTTGACTGCTTACAATTGCAGGTACTGGATTTTATGATCCATGCACTCCAATGGAGACTTGTCCTTTTAAGTGCATAATCCAAGCACAAAAACTTTTGAGCAGGCTTTAAACAGCTGGTAAAATAGGATTTACTAGTGAATCCTAAGGACTCTCCCTGCCTTTTGTTTCAAAAGTATATAGACACTACTGTCACACCAATCAAGTGAGTAAAATCTCAGCTAGGAAGGTAAATTTAGATGCAGAACCATGCCCACGCAGCTACACATACTTAGGTTCTTGAACACAGTCAGCATTACCTCAGGTGTTTCTTCAATGAGCTTCATGCTCATTGAAGCTATGTCCCAAGGTTCCAATAAGTTTTAGCAAAAGAAACTTCCTTTCTATTTTGTTCTTGTCCATTTTGTATATATTGCCCTATATATTAAAAAGCAAACAAACAAATCACATTAGTCTCTTCCGAGAAGTATAGGGACATCACAAGTTGAAAGCAATAAATACAGCATTTCTTTTCTCTACAAGAAGGGTCGGAAGGAGGACGCGGGGAACTACAGGCCTGTCAGTCTGACCTCAGTGCCTGGGAAGGTCATGGAACAGATCATCCTGAGTGCCATTACATGGCACATGCAGGACAACCAGGTGATCAGGGCCAGTCAGCATGGGTTTGTGAAAGGCAGGTCATGCCTGACAAACTTGATCTCCTTCTATGATAAGGTGACCCGCTTAGTGGATGAGGGAAAGGCTGTGGATGTTGCCTACCTGGACTGTAGTAAAGCCTTTGGCACCACTTCCTACAGCATTCTCCTGGGGAAACTGGCTGCTCATGGCCCGGACAGGTGTACTCTTCACTGGATAAAAAACTGGCTGGATGGCCGTGCCCAGAGAGTGGTGGTGATTGGAGTTAAATCCAGTTGNAGTTTTGGGCCCCTCACTGCAAGAAAGACATTGGGGTGCTGGAGCATGTCCAGAGAAGGGCAACAAAACTGGTGAGGGGTCTGGGGGACAAGTCTTATGAGGGACGACTGAGGGAACTGGGGCTGTTTAGCCTGGAGAAGAGGAGGCTGAGGGGAGCCTTTATCACTCTCTACAACTACCTGAAAGGAGGTTGGAGAGAGCTGGGGACTGACCTCTTCTCCCTAGTGACAAGTGACAGGACGAGAGGAAATGGGTTCAAGTTAAGCCAGGCGAGGTTTAGGTTGGATATTAGGAAAAATTTTTTCACAGAAAGGGTTATCCAACATTGGAATAGGCTGCCCAGGGAGGTGGTGGATTCGCCATCCTTGGAGGTGTTTAAAAAAAAGGGTAGACATGGTACTTGGGGATATGGTTTAGAAGTGGTTTTGTCAGGTTAGGTTAATGGTTGGACTTGATGATCTTAAACGTCCTTTCCAATCTTAACAATTCTATGATTCTATGATTCTAAGATGGCAATCTGACACTTGCCTTTGCAAGTATAAATCCAGAAACTTACCTTTTAGAGTAGGTTGCTGTTGTTTGCTTGCTTGTTTGTTAAGCAAAGTAAAATTTTAAACTGACTTCAGGAAGCAAATCTTACAGAGAAGAGTAGACTGGCAACATAATTGGAGGAGCTGGCAAAATTCTTTAACATAAACATATATGATTACTTTAAAAGAAGGGTAAAAGTTGATTTGCCCCTCTCCAAGCTTTTAGTTTTTCCCCTTAGGCAAGGATTGTGGGTTAGGGTTTTTTTATTACATCCCAGAGAAAAATATCTCCAGAGTTTGTGAAATTGTTATTACATTTACATTTTTGCTCAAAGTGCTTTGGCCAACACTGATAACAGGCACTTTTTGTGCAACAATTCAGAAAACAAGCTGTAGATCTGAAACCATAATAAAAGTTTTTCTAAAAAAAAGTTTGGAGTAATCTTCATGCTTACTCTCCAGTTAGGTGGAGCATTATTTTAAAACTATTTTTTAATGTCTGAAGAAGCAAACAGGATTCTAATGGAATTCTGGAAGTCACCTACCTTCTATGCCATATGACAGGGATACTTCATTTCTGCATAGAGTATTTGTTGCTTTTCTCCCACTAGCTTTCTTTGTATCTATCTCATTTGCATTATAGCACTTTCAAGTCACAGCCCTGAAGGTGTCATGTTTAATTTACTTAATGAACATATGATAATTTATGTCTGCCCTCTTGCTTGATGGTGCATAAATTTTCAGCTAGAGTCATCATCTTCAACTTGCTTTCAAGGAAAAGATACCCTAAACTTGCAAATGCTGAGTTAAATGATAGTGCTTTGAAGACTAAGCACGTCCAAAAGATAGAGACACATGACTTCTGCTTTGTGACCTAATTCTCTAGTTTACTTGAATAAATAGCTTCACAATAAGAAAATATGCTCTCTTGTAACCTCTAAATCATTTGTAGCATTTTAGCATTTTTGAAGGAGGGAGTTGTTTGTAGTATTTCACAGGACAATGATATAAAAAAATAACTCATATTTAACACTTTAAGTGACACCACCTACCTGGACTTGTGCAAAGCATTTGACACTGTCCCACATCATAGATTTAGATTAGATATCAGGAAGAAATTTTTTACTGTGAGGGTGGTTAGACACTGGCATGGGTTGCCCAGAGAAGTTGTGGATACCCCATCCCTGGAAGTGCTCAAGGCCAGGTTGGATGGGGCTTTCAGCAAGCTGGTGTAGTGGAAGGTGTCCCTGGCCATGGCATGGGGGTTGGAACTAGATGATCTTTGAGTTCCCTGCCAACCCAAACCATTCTATGATTCTACAATTCTAACACAAGACTGGTTTTTCTTAATTTTTTTTTGTACATTGCATCTTTCAATTTCTAAGAAATTCTGCAAATAGTAACCACTTTAAATTTCTGTACTTGGTGATAGAGAAGGCATACCCAGTGTGATCTGTATTATGGACATTTTCCTTTATTTCTTTATGTGTATGTATTAGTTACATTCATTAATGTAATAATTTTGATTGACTATAGAGAGTTATTCCAGATAAGGGTTTTTTTTGTTTAGCTGAAGTGCTTGAGTCAAGTAATATGAACCTGAAGTTACAAAAAAATCTTGCCCACAGAAACATTAAGTTATTTCTTACGAACATTCCAAAAATCCCATGAAAACATCCTATCATAATGCTTCTAGTCTCCTGATCAAGTAACTAAAAACCACAGAACAATATAACAAAAAATACTGAAGGGAAACATGTAAGTGAGACCTTTCACAGCATTTTTTTTAAAGTTACTGTTATAGAAACAGTAAAATTTTTGTCAAAGACCTGAATCTTCACAATAAGTGTGTTTGCCTCCATTTAGGACTATCCTTATTTTCTCCTGTTTCTCTGCTTACTCCTTAAGTTGTTCGCTCTTGCTGTTGTTTTCTCTTCATTCCTTTTCCTTACTCTCAACTATTATATGCATTATTATAACTGCTGTCAGTATGTGGTTCATCTTCTCTCTGCACAATTCTCTGAGGAAGCAAATCGACTGGAGCTCGCTCTTGAGCTCAAAGTGTGAAAATAAATGATTTCTGATTTCAAAGTGTCTGGGTTTGTTTGGTTTGGTTTTTTGCAGTGTTTTTTGTTTTGTTTTTTTTAAAAAAGGGAAGTCCTACCTTCAGTTACACTGATAAGAACCTTAGTATTTGGAACAATACTGGTGTATTGCCTCCTCGGCACCAAATATCCTACATCATCTCCCTCGCTGTCTACCTTTAACTAAAGAGTAAAAGCAAGATGATTTTCAGAATCTCTCATAAAGGGTGTATTCCAGCAAGTCAAAGCCAGTAAACTTTTTCTGAAGTATCCTTCCTAAAGCAGAAAGCCACTGAAAGATGAGACATCACATAGAGGACCACCAAACTCATCTCACCAGCAAAAATTTTCACAGAGGTGGTGTGCCATGCCTTATTTTATTTAGCTGCATTTTACCATACGGTCCCTTCTTTGCTCCTCACCTGTTACATTTGTCTTGGTCACTTAAATGGCACTAGTGGACCAGTGGCAAAAACGAATACATAACTAATACTATGGCTTGGTTAGGAAGAAGTCAGGATCAAGAGTGTACAGCTGAAGGGTTTTCTGGCATCTCATTTGCAGAAAGCTCCAGTTCTCTGAGCAGCTGGAAGAAATATTGCAGTTGTTACAGCCCTGACAATCAGCATGCTCTGCTGAGGATGGCTGCTGTGCAAATGGTTCTTTGTAGCATACACAAGATACTTCACTGGCCATAAGTGGCAAACAAAACACAGTTTGGGAATTCCTGATGCAAAGAGTTGACCTGCTAATACTGCAGAAAGTTGGTTCTAATCCCAGTTTTTCAAGCCACTCTTCGTAATTAAAAGCCAACATAAAGTGCTGTGGGGAAGATTTTAATTTTTGATCTGGACTTGTTTATTTGTCTCCAAATGTACTGTAAATGACAAAGAACCGCATAAGGTATAATTTTCTTTGCAAAGTTCTTCAATATCACTACTCAGAGGAAAGTAAATCAGTAGTATTACTCAATCAGCATATTGAAAACTGATACCTTTTCAAACACATTTCCCCAAAAAGATAAGTAAGTCAGGAAGCAAAAAGCAAAGTATGTTCCCCATCATAGTTGCAGGTCCCATAACAAACAGGCATGCGAGACACACAACAGTCAGGAACACAATGCATGAATGATTCTTGTGGGTCAAGACATTTCTTTCCAAAGCAATGACAGATGGACCATAATGAACAGATTCCTCAAGTGGGAAAAACAGAAGCCAAAGGTCAACAAATGAAGTACAGAATAAAAGATTTGGATGGTTTTGGAAGTTTAAGGTGGTGAAGGCTTAAAACTAAATTTATACAGTTGTTTTCAGCTTGAAGAATCACAAAGAGCTTCATCATAAAGGTCCCTCAGTTATATGTGTAGAAAAGTCTTTTTATGGAAAGCCAAACTATCATAGAATCATAGAATAGTTTGGGTTGGAAGGGACATTTAAAGGTCATCTAGTCCAACCCCCCTGCAATAAGCAGGGACATCTTCAACTAGATCAGGTTGCTGAGAGCCCCATCCATCCTGACCTCAAATGTTTCCAGGGATGGGGCCTCCACAGCTTCCCTGGGCAACTCATGCCAGTGTCTAACCACCCTCACAGTAAAAAATTTCTTCCTGATATCTAATCTAAATCCACTCTCTTTCAGTTTAAAAACGTTACCCCTCGTCCTATCACTACAGTCCCCAATAAAGAGTCCCCCCCCCATCTTTCCTGTAGGTCCCCTTTATGTACTGGAAGGCCACAATAAGGTCTCCCTGGAGCCTTCTCTTTCCAGGCTGAACAACCCCAACTCTCTCAGCTTGTCTTCAGAGGGGAGGTGCTCCAGCCCTCTCATCATCTTTGTGGCCCTCCTCTGGACCTGCTCCAACAGGTCTATGTCCTTCTGGTGTTGAGGGCCCCAGAGCTGGATGCAGTATTCCAGGTGGGGTCTCACTAGAGCGGAGTAGAGGGGCAGAATCACCTCCCTCGACCTGCTGGCCACGCTTCTCTTGATGCAGCCCAGGATACAGTTGGCTTTCTGGGCTGCAATTGCACATTGTCAACTCATGTCCAGCTTTTCATCCACCAGTACCCCCAAGTCATTCTCCACGGGGCTGCTCTCAATCCCTTCATCCCCCAGTCTGTACTGATATTGGGGCTTGCCCTGACCCACCTGCAGGACCTTGCACTTGGCCTCATGAGGTTGGCATGGGCCCACCTCTCAAGCCTGTCCAGGTCCCTCTGGATGGCATCCCTTCCCTCCAGTGTGTCAACCGTACCACTCAGCTTGGTGTTATCCTCAAACTTGCTAAGGGTGCACTCGATCCCACTGTCTATGTCATTGAGGAAGATATTAAACAGTAATGGTCCCAATACAGACCCTGAGGGACAGCACTTGTCACCAATCTCCATCTGGACATTGAGCCGTTGACCACTATCCTCTGGATGTTACCATCCAAACAATTCCTCATCCACTGAAAAAACTACCTATCAAATCCATATATCTCCAATTTAGAGAAAAGGATGTTGTGGGGCACATGTAAAAGGCCTTACAGAAGTCCAGATAGACAACATCTGTAGCTTGTCCCTTGTCCACTGATGTAGTCACTCCACCATAGAAGGCCACTAGGTTGGTCAGGCAGGACCTGCCCTTGGTTAAGCCATGCTGGCTGTCTCAAATCACTGCCCTGTCCTCGATGTGCCTTAGCATAGCTTCTAGGAGGAAGTATAACTCTCTCAAAGATCGAACAATGCAGGGTTTGATGTTTTGGGTGGTTGTTTGGGTGGGTTTTTTTTTTTTTTTCGGGAGGTAGGAGAAGGGAGTTAGGTGTTTTGTTGCATTTTTTACCATTTCAGTACAACAACAGAAAGGTGCCAGACAAATTTAAGGATGTATAATACAATCATCAGGATTCAGAAGTAAGCTGAAATCTGAGCTTGATACTAGATTTCTTGAAAAATCTGCTGGTAAAATTCAATCTGCAATTACTATAAACAGGCATTACTTAGCCAGCTGGTAAATTCTCAGAAAGACAAGCAACAGCTATTGAGTCTCACCTTCTTGCAGTATCTGAAATCAACATTCCTCCTGAAATATCTTCAATGGTAAAAAAGAATTCTCCCTCTTATATGACAGGACACATTATAACACTATTCTTACAATAGGGACTTTTGCATGGGGCAGAGGGGCTTTTTTTTTTTAAGTACTAGAACCTGAACATCAAAATTATTTTATTCAAATGAGCTCTTTTCTGCTTCTGGTTGATACTCTCACATTTCTAAGATGAAAAGTAAAATGTTATGTTTCTTAAATGTTAGATTATAATGAAAGCAATTTATCTTTAACTGCTCCTTATCATTTCTCAATAAAACAGCGTCTAAGTTCAATATTAGGTACAATGTATATTGTGGGAGTGCAATGGGCATTGTTCAAATCTCCTATTCAGAAAGTGCATTCAAGTAATGAGCTTTCGTGGAACGTCAGTAATCTAAGAACACCCACGTAAATTCCCCAAGATTGTATGTTGTTATACAGAATAGAGGCAGAATTATCACACCTAATTAAGCATCACAAAGAACTTTGTTTATACCTCACGATAGCCTTTCAGTTTTGAAGCTCATCTCCAAACTAGCTATTTATATCAATGAATAAATAAGGTCTGATTCTTCACCATCATAGCAATTTTACACCTTTTTTTTAACCTGTTACAATCACCAGTCAGAATCAATGAAATGTATTTGCAAGTCCAGTTAGAAACACAAGGTAGTAAAGAATTTGATTTTGGCAGCATTATACACTCAATTCACATTCATTTTGCTTGATATGCATTACAACACAAGGTTCAGTGGAAAGCAAAGTTGGATTAGGTGTGATCTGAAATTTACTGCTGAGTGAGAAATCCAGAGTCCAGCTCCCAAAGATACCCAAACTTCTGGTCACAAGATGAGAAAGTTTTCTTGTAGCCAAGAATGAAATGAGTAAGAATATCTACTTTGCTTGAATATTACAAGGTTGTCAGTAATCATTTTGAAACAGATTAAAAATACTGAGTGTGTATAAATTATTGCTGTTCTGTTCTCATAATATCATATAACTGGCACCTTAGACTTCTCTGTATGACTTGTGATTTGCTGCATGCTAGTTTCATCCTTGCGTTAGAGCTCAATACTACATTGATACAATTCTTTTTTTAATTCAAAACAATTAGCAGAGGCTCGAATACACAAAGGGGAGAAGTTTGGTGTTTTAGCCATGTATGCATAACTGTTACAGGTCATTCACAGAGGAGGTGTTGTCATTCACGGTCTGCCTCGGTTTACTCCTCTGACTGGTTGTTGATGAGGTGACCAATAGCCAGACTACCTGTAGATACCCAACTGCATAGATACTTTTTGTCACCTGTTAATTTCAAAGAGCTATATCTACTTTGGAAATCATTTCTGCAAGACTCTTCCTACTAGATCTTTATTTCTTGAGAACTTTCTACTAATAAGTACCACAGGTATTTTGTAAACATGTATTTGTAGGACAGCTATACGCTGATATTTATATAATCTTAGTAGATACACCAGATGGTTTAATTATAAAAACAGAATTCACCAGATAAATATTACTGCTTCTTTTATACACATATTTTCCTGTCAATAACTTGTCTTTCCAAGCCAAACATTTTTGTGTAACAGCTAATTATATCCTGTGAAAAAGAACTAATCGTTTAACCCCACAGCATTTGGGCCATCATTATCTATCAACCACATATGCTGAAGCTGACACTAACAAATATCCTTTTGGACAGCCAAAAGAGAAAAACATACTTTTTGCTACAGAACAGTGCACATAGCATGCACATTATTTGTCATTTATGAAGACCCTCCATTTGTAAGTCACACACTGAAGGAACTGAAAACAGTAAATGTTACGCACTACAGAATGCAGGCTATCAACTAACCCTGCATTCAGGCAAAAGAAGCAGTTAATTTCTTATTAATCTTGCTACTTCCCACAGTGTGTGGCTGCAGAATTTATCAATTTTGGGTTTGAATAGCCTTTTGCTTCTTGATATCTTTTTCTAAATATAACTTTAAAAGTATCATGCAATAGATACCCAGCACAAGATAAATGGGAAAAATACTATTCAGAAGATCTCAAGCAAGGCTTTTCATTTTGAAAAAGGACCCTACCCTGAAATGTTTACTATACACAAAGCACAGACATATTGCTCACACACAAAATGTAAAATCTCATGTGTTTTACCTGAAGGATTAAAGATGGCTCTGACCTGGCTGGGATTTCAGCCTATGGATGTATTAGCATTGAGTATTCATTGATACTCATGTCTCTTTACACATATCTAACCTCTAATATTCACACATAAAGCGGAAATTAGTTACCAGATCTACAGAAATTAAAGGGAACCTTTTAAACTTTTTTTTTTTTTCCATTCCCCACAAGCTCTGAGATATGGAGTTTAAGCAAAATACAAACGCAGCAGGTGCTTTGCAAACCACAGAGCTAGCCCAGAGCTGGAGAAGGAGGTTTCCGAAACTTGCTTTAGTATCCTCATTGCCTACAGCCCTACTCCCACAACATCACAGGCTTTCACCTGTGATTTTACACACCTGCACAGCTATGCCTTTTACTTTTTCTTTTTTCTTTTTTTTTTAAAAAAAAAAAAACACAACCAAGTGGAATATTAGACGTCACAAGCTAATAATTTAAAGTTAAAAAAACCGACAAAAACTAACACTAATTTAAAAATACCTAATATATTTTTTCTGAATTTACTGCCGTCATAATTGAAGCTCAGACTCAGACCATGAGATATGATGCAGGTGGCTTTCAACATTATAATGCTTATAGGACTTCTAATAGGCAAGAAACAATATCACATTGCTATAGGACTTTTTAATAGACAAGAAACAAATATATGGAGAAGCAGCCAGCCCAGAAGAGATACGGACTCTCAAAGTATTAGGGGGAACACTGCTTTCTCAGACACTCTCCCCATGTCGTGCTTCTCATTGCATTTCCTAGAGCATGGAAGCTACCCAGAAGGCATCTAGTACAGCTGCTTCTAAGTCACCCTCACAATCCTTTCAGTTTTCATCTGGCTATTACAGAAACACAAGCCTTTTTTCATCATCTGCCATAAACATTTATTTCATCTGAGACACAAAGCAATCTATAGAACTCCCCTACTGAGGCTTAGCTTGTGCCAAACAAATACCACAACCAAAAGCATGCAGTCTTCATCAGAATCACGATGTCTTTGCATCTGAAGGCAACAAGCGGTGTGAGTTAATTACAGCTAGCTGAATTATCTGGGTGACAAATACAGAGAGATTACCTAGCAGTTCTGTTCTGCTTGTGGGGAAAAAAAAAAAAAGGCAAACACAAAACAACAACAAACCCTACTTATATTTTACTCCTCCCCACCCCACCTTAAGTACTTTTAAAAGTCTGTTCCTCTCCCTGCCTCATACACACACTTTAGATGGAATCAGGAACATGAATAAGAAAGGAATGGAAGATAACCATAAAAGGCACAAACAAATACAAGACGCAAATTTTAAAAAGGCAATTAAAATTCCTAAATTCCAAAAGTAACATTTTTGCAATGTTACAACACGTCTGAATGTGTCTAATCATCATTTGGACACCTGGTAACAGCTTTGCTCATGCGTGCAGCCCAGCAGGGCACACAGGTGCACTGCTGCAAGTCATTTGGCACAAGTGAGGTTTCACCTGGTAAACAGAATCAAGGAGTAATGTCCTTGTTACTGTGCTCACCACACTTCTCTTCCTCTCGGCATGCTCTGCAGTGGAGCATTTCAGAGCGCTGTGCTTCACAGAGTGCTGGCACTGCACTGCGGCTCTGATTCAACATCATGCTTAAACATGTACTTCACTTTAAATACCAGAGACATCACAGAATGCATGAATGCATTGTGTAGGGAGGTCCAGAGTGCAGCCTGTAGGGCAAAGCAGCCACCTGCCAGCATTGCTTACTCAAGGAAAATCCACTGGGCTGATCTGGCATATACATGTTCATATTTTAAAGGAGAAACAATGAGTATTCCCAATGCTCACCTCAGAGCTCACAAACCCAACACTGTGCATCCTCTAGCAAAGCCCTCTACTTTTGCAGACTAAGTTCACGCTGAAAAAAATTACTGGTTTTTCTCATCAAAGCCCTTCCTTACACTGATTTCTAAAGGAAGACCTATATCACCAAATAGAAATAACGATCAGGCTTGCAATAATCTAATTTCAGTATTAAGCACAGGCTGCCTGAAAGGACAGATTTCGGTGCCAGGAAAGGTCTGGAGTTCAGATTATGCAGCCATGTGGATTTTAGTAGTGTTATTCATGTACATAACATTATTTGTGTTCAGAAATAATATTGTATAACATATGTGTCCCAGTCATGATGTTGAGGTATTGTAGGAAATATGCTTTTTTTTTAAATGTTTTTTTTTCCCCCCTTCAGAACACACTGAACTGAGTAGAATCAGCCCAGTGGTTCTTAGTCATGTAACTGTTTCTTATATGCACTGGGAGCAAACATATTGTGTGAATGACATCAGCACTGCAGAAGGGTTGACAAAATATTACCAAAGACAGACATTTCTTCAAAGCTTTTAAAGATTCACATGGACTTCCAATTAACTATTTATATCATTGACAAATTTGCACATTGGCAAAAAATTCATGGAATCACGGCTCAGATTTACAGCTTTCACAGAATCACGGCATCTTTAGCGTTGGAAGGGACTTCTAGAGATCATCTAGTCCAACTCCCCTGCTGACGCAGGAACGCCTAGAGCACATTACTCAGGACTGCATCCAGGCGAGTCTTGAAAATCTCCAGAGAAGGGGACTCCACAACCTCCCTGGGCAGTCTGTTCCAGTGCTCTGTCACAGGTTTTTTTTATGTTTCCGTGGAACTTCCTATGTTCCAACTTGTGCCCATTGCCCCTCGTCCTGTCACTGGGAACCGCTGAAAAGAGTCTGCCTCCATCCTCCTTCAACCCATCCTTTAGACACTTATAAGCAAGAATAAGGTCTCCCCTCAGCCTTCTCTTCTCCAGGCTAAAGAGTCCCAGCTCTCTCAGCCTTTCCTCATAAGGGAGGTGCTCCAATCCCCCAGTCATCTTTGTTGCCCTACGCTGGACTCTCTCCAGTAGTTCCCTGTCCCGCTTGAGCTGGGGAGCCCAGAACTGGACACAGTATTCCAGTTGTGGCCTCACCAGTGCCGAGTAGAGGGGGAGAATGACCTCCCTCGACCTACTGGCCACACTCTTCCCTATGCAGCCCAGGATTCCATTGGCCTTCCTGGCGACAAGGGCACATTGCTGGCTCATGGATAATTTACTATCTACCAGGACCCCCAGATCCTTCTCCTCAGAACTGCTTTCCAGCAGGTCCACCCCTAACCTATATTGGTGCCTAGCATTCTTCCTCCCCAGGTGCAGGACCCTACACTTGCTCTTGTTGAACCTCATTAGGTTCTTCTCTGCCCAGCACTCCAGCCTGTCCAGGTCACGCTGGATGGCAGCGCGGCCCTCTGGAGTGTCAGCCACCCCTCCCAGTTTGGTATCATCAGCGAACTTGCTGAGGATACACTCTGTCCCCTCATCCAGGTCATTGATGAATATGTTGAACAAGATCGGGCCGAGTATTGACCCCTGGGGGACACCACTGGTTACAGGCCTCCAACTTGACACTGCTCCATTAATCACAACTCTCTGAGTTCTGTCACACAGCCAGCTCTCAATCCACCTTGCTGTCTCCTCATCTAGCCCACACTTCCTCAGCTTCCTGATGAGGATGTTATGGGAGACAGTGTCAAAAGCCTGGCTGAAGTCAAGGTAGATGACATCTACTGCTCTCCCCTCATCCAGCCAACCAGTTATAACATCATAGAAGGCTATCAGATTGGTCAAGCATGATTTGCCCTTGGTAAATCCGTGTTGACCACTTCCAATAACTTCCTGTTCTTCAACGTGTTTGGAGATGACATCCAGAATAAGTTGTTCCATCACCTTTCCAGGGACAGAGGTGAGACTAACCGGCCTGTAGTTCCCTGGGTCCTCCTTCTTGCCCTTTTTGAAGACTTGAGCAATGTCAGCCTTCTTCCAGTCCTCAGGCACCTCTCCTGTTCCCCGTGACCTTCCAAAGATGATGGAGAGGGGTCTAGCAATATTCAGCCTACCCTAAATAATTCTTGCCATTTCAGCTGGAGACAGGATTCTTCTGCTTTTTTTCTGTTTTGTAGTAACTTTCCATGAAACAACCCTCAGCTTCTGTCCCAGCTTCATCTGCTCTTCAACATTTTTGCACAGGTTTACTTAAAACAGCAAGGCTATTTCCCCTGCATGTCTCTTAGCCAGTCTGTTTTCTTCTAAATGACCTCCTCCCAAACACATAAATTTTGCAGAACAAGGTGCTGTTGAAACCAGAGCAATGAAACAAATAGAAAATCCTCTAGAGCATGAATTAAGAATACTCCTCAATCCACTCAATTAGTTCATTAATCAATTTAGTCATTAACAGGGGAAAAAAATAAACATTAAAGTCTTACTTGAGATCTTGTGAGCCCTTCACTGACAAGATCTACTGACAAAGATTAAACATGCAGATGTGAAAGTAATGGTCACATGAGCAAGGACTTTATGAGCAGGTGTTACTGTTAACATTATGTACCATGGCATCTTAGACGAAATAACTTGACGTATCTCACCCAGTGTTTTTGCACTACAGTTCTATTTCAGCTGTAGTCTATATTTTAATAAAATGTCTTAATTTAAAGAAGTGAATCACTGCATCTGTAGGTACCTCCTAGTGTTGTTTACCAATGCAGATAAAGAAAATTGTCCCACCTGTAGCTGGAATTCACACTTTAGCTAAACATTCTGGTATCTACATGTATGTTGTCTGATTTCCAGAGATGTTAAGCCTTGTTATTTATTGAAATGATGACAGTTCACTATGGGGAACTTAAAATCTAAATCAAAACATCTGAGGATTCTTGGTCTCACTATAAAACATGATGTAAACCTAAGTGACTGGAAGCTTGCAAAGAAGTCATGGAATCTTAGATCATTCTTTTTAATGACAGCTGGAGGCTGACATGGTGGTAGGTAAGCAGCTCAGACTATATAAAACATGCTAGAAAAGTCAGGAGGATTCTCATTTTCCAGAGTGCTACAGTCAAAAAACATTGTCAGGTCTTACAATCACCATTTTAGGAAGAACTGCAACTGAGGACAAAGGTTATACCATCAGATATGAATGACTCAAAGACATAGCTGTGGGCTATCTATCCAGAACATGGATTGGATCAGTGGGCTGCAATTGATCGTAACTCTTCCATCTTAAAAAAACCCCAAACAAATAACTACAAAACAAACAGCACCACCAACAAAAGAAACAAAAATTGCGGTTCCGAGTATGATCATGTAAACTCACTAAATGGCAAGACATTCCTTCTTTGCTCCTGAGGGAACTCTGGAGTAGGTTCAATCAGGTGCTGCTGTCTGACCTGGAGTAGCTTCCCTTCATACAGAGGCAATAGTATCTATGAGACATCAGACCCATGAGCACAGCACTGTGTTCACAATTCTGTCTTTCACTTCAGCCCCCTTCCTCCCACTTACAGCCCTGTTCTAAGCATTGTTTTTCACATATGAATGTCAGCAGCATTATAAAACTCTTTCTAGAAACACCAATGATTATTAAAAAAGTGTCTTATTCTTCCCACACAGGAGCTATGAAAATGCAATTGATGTGACACTGATTCTAAGACAGTAAGCCCTCCTGAGAGTCAAGATACATTTCGTCAATTTGGGCTCAACATCACACTAAGTTCACGTGGTTTCCAATTAATACAAAAACAATAAGCTTACTTTTGTCTGACCACAGTATGCCACATATATGTATTTTATTTTAACTGTTGCAATGAATTCCGAATTTGGACGTTTGTTGCCACTACCTTCTGTCAACATTTTCAAAGTATTTTAGATTACTTTAGCTTAGGTTCAAAACAGCAAAATAGTAATATTTCATTCTCAGTACTAATTCAATACTTCATGCCAGAGGGTCTAATTCTGCCAAAATTGACACTGACATTCCCCTGGTACAGATCCATCAATTATAATTTCTAAGTAGAGATAAAACGAAATGAAGAAACACAACCAAAATAAAACACTACTTAGAACGAAACCCCAGATTTCATTTACACATTTATTATTCAAATAATTACGGCTTTATACCTTTTACATTAGCTCACTGCAAACTATTTTCACAATGTTTGATTAGCATACCATTGCTTATGTAGTTTTGAAATGTTTTCTTGGAGGGAAGTGGTTTCCTTTGTTTACTTCTATTCTTGAGAGACTCAGTTTCATTTAAGAGATCATAAGAGGGTTTTGTTTTCCATGACTTACTGGGAAACATTAAGTGTCAAAAAATGACTGTTGGCTAGAATATCTTTTTTTTTTTTAATATAGAATCTTAAAAAAATACAGTTTTTATAATTTTTATCACGCTTTCACTTGTCTACTTATTCTCTTTTCTAATATGGATTTTGAAACCATTAATATAGAATACAAAAATACTGTTATGAATCAAAGAATATTATAAACAAAGCTTTTATTGTTTACCTGTCTCCAGTTTAAAAACAGTCAGAAGTGCAAAAGATTTTCATGTGGAAAATATTTTTGCTTAAGCTCCTTCAGGCCTCTACATTTCAATAAAACATTAATGGTTATTAAATGTTCCGCAAAAGATATGGGAGACTACCTAAATTCTTTTTCCTCTCAATAACATAACTCTCAAATCAAGATAAAAAGGTTCTATTTTTTTAAAATGTAGTTGTATTTACTAGATGGTTTTCTGTCAAATTCTTAACTTACTTTGATTAGTGCAGTGGGTTTGCTTGCCAATTCATCATATATCATGAAACTCCTCTTACCAGAGATGGAAATAGGAAAGTAAAATCAAGATCATGTACTGCTTTCAAAATACAAAAAGCTAATTCAATGTAAACAATTCACATTCCTGTGGAAACTGCTAATTTATTGGTTCCTCAAACTCAAGGAACAGAATCACTTAAGTAAAAAGACTACCTGGTTTGAAAATGTGAGTATCTTTACATAAAATTACTTGGTCTTATGCAAGTCAGAAAAGGTATTTAGCCTTCTGACATAACTTAAATACTCTAAATCAACTTCCGGATGCACTTAACTGATTCCATGAACTACATTAGGACTTAAATTTTGATGCTTTGAGTCACTTTAGAGTCTATTAATTAGATGCCTGAGAAACCTATAATTGATGTCAAGGATATCCCCCTGAATTTCAATTTCTTTCAATACTAAAGAAATTAAAATACCTTTTTAAAAAAAAAATTTACTGAATAAAAGAAAAAAAAAGTTAAAACTTGAGAGTCTGAAATATTACTATCCCACGCGTAAAGTCAATTAGCAGTGCATTACATAGGCATCAAGCAAAAATGTATATTCATGAAACGAGGACATTACACTAGGAAAGGAAGCAATAACATATTTAGCCAAGCTTAAAACTAAGTCTCTAAACTAAAAATTTTAGTAATGCTGTAGGTAAAGGTTTTCAGCATTTAGGGACACAAAACATGCTTACCTAGCTCACATTTTTCCCCACTGAAGTCAATAGTACTGCTTCTCTACCTCACTGAGGCCAAAAAAATTGCTTAAACTCTATTGCAGCAAAGCATTGGTACTCAATACAACCTCAATATCAGAAAAAATCTCCTATGAGTAACTGTAAATCTTAATGAAATTCACAGCTAATTCATCTGCTATTGGTGGAGTAACACTAGGATGTGATTAGTGTAAATAAGAAGAGAACAAATGTTGGGCAGATTGAATTAGAATGCTGACTAGTCCGTCAAGTTTATTTTATGGATTCATTAGAATTATACAAGGAAAAGCATGGTAGGATAATATGGAGAAAGTCTACCATAAGTGAAGTGGATTTAGTCCTCAAACGAGGTTTTGTCAATTTTTTCCTGGGATTGCTTTTTTTATAGACAATGTTCTTTAGACACAGGTGAAAATTACACATTTAGTTTCTCTCTGGCTGCATGCATGCCTCTCCCTGGCTAAATTACTTGAGGGAGGTGGGAGAGAGGGAAACAACATTTTGAATACTATCCTTTTCATTTACTCCAACTACTTCTGTGAATTTTTCTCTTTTTCTTCAGAAAGAACAAAAGTGCTGAGAGATTTTATTAGACAGACAGAAAGGAGTCTGAAACAGATTGAGGGGAAGGAAACCGAAGATCCTGACTTTTCAGCTACCCCACAGTCACCTCTCCAAGAGCGCGGGTGAACACGAACACTAAAAATTTGGCTCAGGCAGTCAGGTCCCTAAGAAGCACAGATACAGTCTCATTCAGAGTAAAAGTGAAAAAGCTTCCAAACAAGAGGCTGTTAGACCACAAACACAAAGTAATACAAAATATAATTTATCTGGAAATCCCATAGAAATTCTTGCATGTTGTGTTTTTTTCTTGCTTGATGACATGATTTTAAAATAAAGGATAAGTCATATCTGGGAATGGATTTTTGTTTAGTATACAAGTTACCCATTCCAGATCTTCCTTCTATGCTAAGAATTTCATAAAATGAAGTCAGTTGTCATTAATAACTTAATCACAAAGAATTTACAAAAGTATATAGAAATATTAGGCCTCAACAGGTTAAAATTATTAAACATTAATTTCTGCTGAGCTAAAGACATGTTCTGCACGGAAGTCCCAGCAAGAAGAGGTGGAATTTGACAGTTATGGCTGCAAAGAGAAAATACATTTTTAAAACGTTTTAGAAATTCATCATTTTTTGCTGTTGTTTCTGCCATTTTACATCACAACCAAGTGTGTTTATTCTGGTCCTTAAATTGGACTTTTCCTTCAATCTTCTTTTACATTTACAAGTTAATAATTTAAAAGTGAAAATCTCATTAATTAAGAATAGGTACCAGGCAGGGAAGGTACAGAACAGAGACAGAAGGTTTTAATATTTACAAATAAGAAATGAAGAACTTGTTGGTGTAGGACTATAGCCTGGGCCTCACAGCTTACAGCTTTCTGAGTAGGACTCAGGATTCTCTTTAATGACATCAACATACTATGTATTACAAGTGTGGTCATAAGCATCTTAAACAGATTCATTCTTTGCTCAAAGCTATGTCACAAAATTGGATCTCCTTTAATCAGACCTTAGAAGTGAAATTACAGATCTTGTATTTACTGTAAGTTGAGTTTACTGCTATTTATTTTCCTTTCAACAGTTGTCCCCAACCTCTACAACAGGGCCAGGAACTCTATCTTCTACGGTAGTCTAGTGTTTTTCTTGTGACAACAAGGTAAGCAATAAATCCCAGAGCTACATTTTGGCAAGGGAACAAAGATTTTTAACTGATTGGTTTTGAGAAACTGAAGAATCATAGCACCTGTTTCAAGCCTCCCCCACCTGGCTTACATCACTACTGAATCTGAGCTTTTTTTTTGAAGCCTTTGTAATCCTTGATTAGAACTAGGTGGTAAACAATTAATGTTTTCAGTTCTGGACGAGAAAAATGGTTTGGACAAAAAGCTCTGTTCCCTGGGAAAACCTGTACAAAACCAGAACAACATCACAAAATAAGTTTTGTTCCCCAGTAGACACCATCGCATACAGCACAAGCTCACTGGTCTATACCATATCATGCTATTTTGCAAATTATTTCAAGGTCATCTTCACTTTGAAGATTCTTCATTGTTAAAGTGAAGTCTACTAAACTGTTGTTGTAGATGTGACAATGATATTCTTCATTCCTGTATCACAGAGTGAAGAGCTGTGTAGCTAACAACACCCCATATGTGTCTGCGAGGGCTCATCTCTGAGATACCTTCCAGAAATTCCACTGATGGAGGTCACTTGCAGACATGTCGTGACCACATGCATGTATGTATGCATCTCCATACTTCTGTTTTATACATGTCTGTACAGGACTTACCAGAAGAAGAGGAGCACAGGGTATTAGTGGGTATTAGTTTTTCCATTCACTTTCCCTCAGTTTCCAGTTACTATGGGAGAATCACTCATCTCCAATATAACATGGCTCAATGTCTTCTGTCCAGCCTTTAGCAAGTCTGAGAAACTTGGAAAGAAGTGATGGTGCAGCATTAGGAAGGAAAATGGTATCCAGGATTCAGCACGTTAAGTAGGGAGCTATAGTCTTTCCATAGATTAAGTCACATTTTTAATTCCATACTCATTATGCAACTCTTAAGTTACTGATGTATTTTGTACAGTGATCCAGTTCAAATCTAGTTTAATCAAATGTATGTTAATGAACCATTATTAGCCAGGACTAAAACTGAACCACAAAGGCTTCAGTCACTGCTAAACTTGAACTGGAACTGAAGAATTTGCTTGGTTTGATTCCCTAAACATGAGTTGTTTCATTGTCTACCTCTGATTTAGATCATGGAAGTCATATGGAGAATTTTGGGAGCAATCAATATCTATGATCTAAACTCATAATATGGATTTTCTCACTAACTCAGCCTTCATAGCAGCAAACTGTAGAATGCTATAATGCATTTGTGAGGAATGCAAGAGCTTTGAAAATATGTCCACAGACATGAAGAAGGTAGGTTATCAAGATTCTGTGTGCTCCTGATGAGAATACAGGCATGACATGTAAGAAAACTATGGTCAAGTCTTGCTCCACCTGAATTGAGGCATAAATTTTCACCCCAGGTCACTTCAAATCAGGCAGGACAGCATCCCTGTTTCATCCCCACCTAAGATCCTTATATATTTGTGCTTTCCTGATGGAAGTTTCATTGAAACCAATTCCATTCCCCTGTAGAGTTCAGCAGCAGTGAAAGAGTATTTAGACGCAAATTCTATTGAACAAAAATGTGCTGACCTGCCAAAGCACTCAACCAGGAGTCAGCCTACTTTTTCCTTGCAGTTTACTGAAGATGTGGTCGTTTGTACCTGTATAGAGTGGTAAAGCTCCTATCAAAGCTTTTTCAATTTGCCTCTTGGTCACTGAATTCTTCCATCCTGACCCCTTGATCTTATGGCAGTTAAATATGGACATTCTTTCAAATCTCACTTTCATCGCATTTTGTCATGCTCACCTTTCCATTTTATCTCTATTCCCATCATTTACACAGCATCAAACAAATTTCTTTCTCACATTAGGGCATCTAAAGATCTTACAACATCTGAAGTTTTCTTGCAATACTCCCCTGATTTCTCTCCCTCAATGATGCTTTGTACATTCATGTTTCCCATAAAGAACTTCCAGAGCATTTTATATTTATACAAACACACACACCTATATAGTGCCATCTTATTCATTTAAAGACCATTTATAACCTGCCTTATCCATAGTCCTGACAGACCACTAATATCTGGTATGTTAGGTTAGTACCACCTGTTGCCATAGAGACCATTGCTATTACAGATTCCCCACGTTACTGCTGTAACCTCAACCCTTTGCCTCTTTCTTGTTTGCCTCTTTAGTCCATTCTTGTGTCTTATCTAAAGCTCTGACTGGGAGTTCTCTTAGGGAGAGAACATCTTTATTCTCTGCCTATCCAGTACCTAGTATAATGAAGCTTTTTTTTTTTTAATTTGACTCTTCAGTCAATACTTCAGCAGAAATAGTAATAACAATGCTCCTAATTCCATGCTGGCAATTGATGATTGCCTAATTCCAAATCATACTCAGGTGTTCATGAAGGTGCCTGTACAGCAATTATGATCATGATCACACAAGTCAATAACATGGTCTCAGGTGGGATGACATAACATTCAACAGTTCTGCCTGACCACCAGCACCACAAACTTGAAAATGACTGCTCAAAGCTGATCTTTGAAGAAGTTTTAAAATCCCTTCACACCTTACACTCCCACTTATTCACTATTTCAGTGGGAACTGGAGAGAAAAAAATGAGTTATCTCACCTTAACTTGTCATGAAAGTAGCTGAGCCCTGGCAGAGTGATCAGTAACATCAAACCTGGGACCACACTGCAGACCTTCCTTTAGGGCTAGTCTCCATCCCTTGTTTACAGAAATATTGCAAAATTTCTTCAAGATTAATTCAAGGATTATTTTTTGTGTGTGTGTTTGCCCAGGATTTCTACATGTCCAGTTTTGTAGCAGAAACTCCTAAGACACTTCTGGACATCCTGAAGAAATCTGCTGTACATGTAGCTATCTAATCCACAATTCATTCATAAGAAATCCAGTGTTAATTTGAAATACAGAGTATTATATTTATTTCTGTCTTGGACCTATTCAAGAAAATAATACTTTTTTTAACAATCTGGAGTGACTAAAAGCCATAAGCCAATGAATAAAGTTACTAGGTATCAAATTACATGTTAGTGCAGTGGTTTTGCAATGTCCAGTTATGCAGACGACACATAAATCCTGCTGAAACAGACACAGAAAGAATCTTTTGACTGGAAACAACAAAACAGATGTTCCTTCCATACAAACATCAGAGACAGAAATGAATGGTTATGCCATTCAATCCATTACACACATATGCTGTGCCAAATACACTTCCTTACAGGATGTTTTCAAAAGTATTTTGTTCAGTTGTAAACTTACATGTTTCTGTTATAATTAGATAGAGGCAAAGAGAGAGAAACTAAAGGTTCACGTAGAAAAGTATGGCTTAATTACACAAAATTGTAGATACATTTTTCTCTATTCCTTTCAGCACTGTTTGGCTAAACTCCCATTGATCTCCCAGTTATTATTAGATAAAACATTCATCTGCCTTTCACCAGTCTTACAGCCACAGGGATCACCTTAAATAAGCTGCAAATGAACATGACATTTACTGTCAAGCTCAGCACTGCTAATGCAATTGCGATTGTCTCTAGAAAAACTTGTAGCATGATCCCCTTTCTGATGTATCGGAGCTGTATATCCCTCTCTCCACCCTATTGAATATTCCTGGCCCAGACATTCTACGCAGCTAATACTCAATATCTTTGTTTCCTCTATCTCATCTCCAAAGCAAGCCGTTAGTGCCATTTCCTCAGCACTGCTTTCTTTTCCTCTAGTGCTTGACAGAAATCGACCCACATCTGCAGTCTCACATGAGAATGAAATAGTCAGTCATTTTTTTCCTGTGGTCAATGGGTATTGGGTTGTTGTGGGTTTTTTTTAATCTATGAGGAGAAATAAGGAAAATTTATGCCCTTCCCCATGAATGCTTCAAAAATTATGAACACACTTTTGTCTGACAATAGCAGAGAGGGTCCAGGCAATAGATGAGTTACATCAATGCAGGGAAAAGCAAGTAGAAGACTTCACTGAATTGCAACAGCTCTACGATTTGTTTTTCACAAGGACACACGAACAAACCTTTCTGAAAATGCACTTTGTGACAGAGTAAGATATATTTGTATCAAATTATGATCGTATAATGTACTGCACTGCAGATAGTAACAAGGGGAAGTGCAAAGCATGCTGTTGAAAGACTGTCACAGAAAAGCTGCTTTTGAGTTACCTGGTTCACTCATAGTTCACCATCCTTGAATATCAGTGTCCTGGAACTATTTTTCACTCTTTATAGATTTGCAGTAATGATGGAGTTCAAAGAAATCCATTAGAGTTCATTGAAAATGAGACTGACTCTGAGGAGAAAGAGTAGGATCCTATTCCCATTTCCAAGAAAGTATTGCAAGACAGAAAATGGGAAAGACTGCTTGACATTTTTTACAAACTGTCCACAGAAGGATGAGGTAGAGCCCAGGCAGGTAAGATACCTCTCAGTAATGCTGCTGCTTCATAGTTCAATAAAAAGTGAAAATCTTTCTAGGCATACCAGGCTGGCTTGTTGTGACAAGGACAGTGTTAATCTTAATTGTACCTGCAATGCAGATATGATAATAGTTGGGGTCTCTGGTTGCCATTTCTTCATGCAAGGAACACTTCAGATGGTTCTATTGAAATGAGTATAAAAACCTCCAAGAAATTTGGGTAGTCACTGTAAATAATCCTTTGTATAATTTTCTGTTATTCTAGGGATGGATATCTTGGTAAACATAGTACACAGACATGAGATACAGAAAATGAATTGCTAAAAATATCCGCATGCTTTGGCCAATAGCAACATATGCTCAGAAACCTAATGAAACAGTTTACACTTACAGATGGCTGGAAACAAAGAGCCAGCACCTTCTATAATAACTTAGACCTTTACAGGGGGATAATTTTAACACTATTTAAATACCATTTGGGGACTAATCTCTGATTTAGCATTGTGTTTGTCTTTGGAATTAAACAGCTTTCACCCTGTTCTCTCAGTTTCTGAAGTCCCATGAAACAACATAAAGAAATTTGGTCAATCAGTATAATACATTAATTCCACAAAGGACAAAACCTTACTCTTCTGCAACTATTTTGGTGTTTTATATTATCACCATTCACCACCAAGGGCTTTATACAGAAAAATCAATACATACAGCAAAATCCCAGCATGTCTATGATGTTGTAGGTTGAACCTCAGCTTGAAGGGATAATGCAATGAGATTGAGACAAAAAATGGTGGGTTTTTTTCCCCGTGTCATTGTCAGCAATGCTGGATGGATAACTTAGAATAGAAAGGAAGAGAAACAGCTTTTCCTAATTATAGTGGTGTATTGAATTTCCCTAGACTCCACTGGAAGCTAAATCTCTGACTGAGAATGCCTCTTACATAGTGGTTCACAGGGGCACCACAGAGAAACCTACAGGGCCAAATTTGGTCTTTGATGGAATGAAGATTAATTACTTTTAGAAATAATGCATACGATGGATATGGCTTACTGGAGCCTGGATCTTACCCTGGAGGAAAGGTCAAAACTTCTTAAAAGTCTGAAATAAAGCATAAAAGTTATCATAATCAATGGTGCACCAAAGCTTACATGAAAGCTTACCAAGGAATCAAGTGGGAAGCTTGGACTTCAATACCTTTGATTAATGGGGACTCTGACTTTTATGACAGCTAGGGACAACAACTTGTCCTCTTATTTGTGTTTTCTGTTTTTACCAGCGTCTTCCTTGTTTCCTCAATGTAAGCCAACTGTTATTCTTCAAGAAGCTCACTTCTTGTAAACATTCTGTTTTGCCCTCAGTCACAGTTACTGAATATATTCATTGAATAATTTGGTCCAGTTCAGTGAATTAGAGCATATTACTGAAGGCCACTGGATTGAAGTAATTCTTTTCCCACTTTTCCCAATTCTTTCTCAAATCGGTCTTTTTTTAAAAGAACTTCCCTTTTTCTTAAATCCCTTATCTACAAACCTTCTAACACCATTGCAAAACATACTACCAGTATGCATGAATTCTAAAATTGGGGTTTTTTACAATGGCCTTGAAGTGCTTTATAATATTATTTTCTTTACAAGTTCAATAATAATTTGTGCGTGTTTGTGTACATACACACACAAAACAATGAAAGCTTTCTGTATTAAAACATGATAGAACTCTTTAAGCAGACAATTACTACATTATTACAGTAATGTATGTAGTAATCTGAATAAAATGTTACATACAACTTAAAAGTCAGGGTGTGTTTTTTGTAAGCTAGTTAGAAACTATGCTGAGCAAACAAAACAAATGATCTGATGAAGAAAAGGATGTTAAAATCCAGGCATGCATTTAATTGTAGCAATGGGAGATTATTTTGAACAGGCAGAGATGTTGTATAGTACAACACACATCATTTAATTATTTTTAAAAATAAAGCTAAAATAGTGAAACTATTAAAAAATTCTCCCTGAGTTAAGATATTGTACATCAGATTCTTGAAAATATAAACCTTGAAAATGGCAGGGTGGAGGAGCTAATAATTAAAATAGGGAAAGACTTTCAACAATGGTAACTCTAGCAGGAGACTCTACAGTTAGACTAGATTTTTTCCCCTCAGTCAATTACAGTCAGTACTGCATTCAGTCAAACAGTCAAAGCAAATGCACAAACAATGCCATTGTACCATTGATTTCTGCATATTCCCTGGTAAAGGCCAGGAGTCACCACATTCTTTTTAATACCAGGGCAAGTGGGGGAAAGGAAAAGAGTAAGTAAATATTTAATCCTTCAACGAGCAACCACCTAGCATTATCTTCACTACACAGTAGCTTTTTAGCCACTGCCCCTGGACCTTACTCTCTTCAGCTGAGGTGGGCATCTACCTTCAAAAGTATAGATTTCCTATGTATATAAAACAAAGATAGATTCTCATCTGATCTAAACTACTATAGTTTCATATAAGTCAATAGAATTGACACGGTTCCACTAAGGGTAATGAATTTATGCTTCTTCAAACTTTATTTCATTAAATATTTTCCAAACAAATATGATTGTTTTCCCCAGATAAATCTTGAGGAGAACTTAAGTGCTAAGACACTACAAAAGTATATATAGAAAAACAAAAATGCCTGTTCTTAGCTTTCCATAAAAAAACGCCACACCCCAAAAAAAACCAACCCAAACCACACCAGAAGAATATTTAAAACCTATGTTGCTGGTGTGAAAAAACCTTTGTAGCGTAAGGAGTAATGGATTGCCTACTTTTTAGGATTATGAGATTAGTTATGGTTCCTTCAAACAAATACTGTCAGGTATCTGAGAAGTGAGGAGCATTTGCATTAAATAGTGAAAAATAAATATTATTAGGTTGATTTAGGCAGTAAATAAGTAAAGCAGGAGTGCATAACTGAGGTATATGTGATTTCTGTATGATAGCATATGAAGCATCCAGTATTTGAGTAAGTTGTGGCACTGGAACTTAGTAACAGGAAACCATGACACCTGCCAGAAAAGTTAGGCTGCAAAATGATCATTTCAGAAGCTATTTTTAAGCAGGCTTAACAATCAAGACAACACCACTTTACCTCTACCCCCTGAGAGATGGAGAAAATGAGATGTCAGCAATCAACAAAGCCAGTACAGATTTGATGCAGCATCTGACAGCATTTATGTTAATAGCACTTTCTCGTCCTACTATCTAAAGAAATACGCTGTCAAAGCTCCTCATACAACTGGGATATCTCACTATGGTTGTCTCATCTTCAGATAAGAATCTCCTGACAAAAATTTGTACTACAGAAAACGTAGAGCTAAGCTTTCTTGTTTACCAGTGAATTCAATTCTTGAGGTATCTATGATCCAAACTGAAATCAAAGCAAAGATTAATTTCCTGCAACTTATTTGAGCCAATTGGACATATGAAGTTCTATTAAAATTTCAGAACAGCTGATCACAAGGCATTTAAGGAGGTTTGATCCCATTCTGTTTCACTGAGCATTAAAAATTACATTTCTAGCCTCCTTAAAAAAATTCTACCCAGTTAAGTTTGTATTTCATGAAACATATTTTAAGCCAACACCAAAAGATGAACTGACAAGGAAAATATTTCCACTTACTTCAAAGCCTTTCACTTAAATGCCATAATTAGATATCCAACTTACTGGAGAATTATTTCTGCTTACTTTGAACACCCATACCAATGTTTTTAGCCAGGAAGCAGGGTCCATCAACACAAAAATGTCTCTATTATATTACATCTAGGAATTGAACACTGACTCTTTCTCACAAAATTAGTATTCTCCTAATAGATAACAAGAAGCTTAATAAGTATGTTACCAGCTTAATGAACAAACTATTAATTTTTTTTTGCATGGTGAGTTATCATATGTGACTTAAAATACTCCAGTACATTCATGTTAAGAAAAGGAAAGAGGACACATGTGAGAAGATCTGGGCAATTTTTTTTCAGTTGGACATTATATCAATCTGGAAGGAGACCTCCATTCGTATGGAAGTCAGCTGTTAAATTTTATTTGAAAAAAATAAATATGTTTGAAAACCATAGGTATTTTTCACATTCAGATTATAAATGGTTTCGAAATTATTGTCTAGAATTTTGTCTAGATTTAAGTTCTGAAAAGATAAGAAATTTCCTGAAAGCAAAGTGAAAAAGGTCAGTCAAGGCTGTTTTTATTTTGATTTTCAGTTTGTCAAGAGAACAAAAGTAGGAGTGCTGAGTATCTCTGATCTTCAATTTTACTTATTTTTAATTTTTTAAAAAAACTGTACAAATAAACCAATTCTTCTTACCATTTTAATGAGGAATCTTGCTTTTTCTTTCCCCACTGGGCAGAAATAGAATATGTTGGGTATAGGAATTCTGTTCTCATGTTAACCTTTTTTGACATGTGAATATTGGGAGTATTGCTTGCCTTTTGTCTATTGAAAAGATACTAGAAAAATAATCCTGATAATATAGTATGCTTGTATGTTTCCTAAGGTGCCATATGGCTAGAATGTGCAGATCCTTTCAGTGTCAGAATCTCCTACATTGTGTGGTGCACTTGGAATACCAAATCAGAGTATTTTACACTTAACACTTGAAAGTTCTCTGAAATGCATAGCTCAGGATATCACTAAGCCTAAACTATTTCATGCAATTTCAATATAATCAATAGCTAAATGAATGCATTAATGTTTGCCAACCCAGTAATAGGTAACTGCTTCACTTATCAAATCCAAGGGGCCATTTCCTTCCCATGGATTTCAGTCCACCTCCTTCAACAGTACTGAAACATCTTGTTACAGAGGAACTGCAAGACCTGGATGAGAAATTTTTTTCTTGCCCTACTAATATATTACTCTTCTTGCTTCAAAAATATTTTAATCGCATAGTCAAGAACTTCTTAACAGGCTCATCTGGGTACAGCTAAAATATTTCATTTTGCAATCTTGATCTTATTTTTTTGTTTTTCTTAAGCTAAATTTCCCAGTATTTCAAACTAAAAACTGCTATTTAAAAAACAAAAACAGGACATTTCAACATTTTTATAAATCCTTCCCTTTCCATTATATATATTATTTCAAGTTGATTGATTAATCAAAATTATTTCTGGTATGAGCAAATTTAGTTTCAGAAAATAAATAGCTTTGGCAAAGATGAAAAAAGAGATTAATTAAGAATAAACTTTTCACCTCTGAGAAACTGAGAACTGAAATTGTAAAACCTACTTGCCCATTAGAAACATCAAGATCCAGGGTTGTTTCTTAGGACTTAAATAGTGCCTTAGAAATCTCCGTGCACTGTACGAAGTACCAAGATTAACCTCTCACACTAGCCCATATTGCAGATAGTCACAACCAAGAACTGTTTAAAAGTTTAAGTGAATTTGAAACTTAAAATGCATAGACACAAGATTTTGAAGTTTTCAGCATTTGAGAGTACAGACATCATGCTTAGCCATAGAAGTATTGCTACACCTGCAAAATCACTCCATACCACCACCTACATTTTGAGAATAGAACCAGTTTTCAGAAATTAAAG
Organism: Burhinus bistriatus; assembly: GCA_013397275.1. Classification (NCBI taxonomy): domain Eukaryota; kingdom Metazoa; phylum Chordata; class Aves; order Charadriiformes; family Burhinidae; genus Burhinus; species Burhinus bistriatus. The sequence goes on along the minus strand of VYXH01004453.1, from coordinate 118,205 downwards.
CATATCTTAGTCTTTATGATCTAGTAAGGGATCCCTTACTAGATTCATTTTTTCATGAAGTATCAAACTGCTGGAAGCATGAAGGTTTTGTGTATCAGTCTGCCTTTCATCTGAGTTTTGCCTTAAAACAGAAGAGGGAAGGAGGCAGTCTAAAGAATTTTCTTTAAGGTTTTTGTAACTGAATTAGCCCATTTCTCTACATGTAAATTCCCAGTGATTGCTGAAACACTCACTAATGAATAGAACTACAAGTAATTAGAGCAACAAGTTGCTTGAATCTAGACTGTGTGCTTCAGCAGTCAGTGGCAACATGGCCAATGGGAACATTAACTACTGTTTTCCTCCTTCATAAGAGGAAAGGTCTTTCAAAAATGCCATGTCCTTTGATACAATAATGACTTCCTACTGCATACAGTTACAAACTACGACAGGTTGTTATATTGTAACAGAGCAGTAGAGATGCTATGTGGAATCTATTTCTTAAGTGGATTAGTACATATGTAATACTAAATAAAATTATACAATACATTTATAAACACCATACATGGTTGGACCAGGGAGTAGAAGATACTGTAAAATTATGTACATTTGTTTAGGTCTTTGCGCCTTAGATTTACTAGGGTTGAAGAAAAAAGAGGCACAAAATTACTTCCTACAGAAGAACACCCAACCTTGGAAGCTGTTTAAAAAATGAGAAAGCTATTAAGTTTTAAAATCATTAATCCACAGAATGGAAAATCTGTCTTTTACCAGAGCAGAGCAAAGCATGAAAATACTTAAAAAGTTACTTCATTTCCAGTAAGTAAGACTTGCCAGGGTCTGTGAGGTATGATATTAGTGAGCTCTGACAGGAAGACAAGCAGAGAGAGAGGGAAGCCTGGAAGTGTTGCTATGGAAGGTTAGACTAAGGTCCCCACATAAATGGTCAGATACCTATAGACAAATGAGGACTAGGAAAAAAGGTGATTGTTTAAGACACACTCTTTTCAAAATACTTTAGCATTAAACAAATCTAGCTTTGTCTTGATGAAATTATTTGATTATAGACTATCATGATGATAATTCAAGGGGGAAGGGAATTGTAGAGCCTGGACCCAAATCAGACCTGCTAAGTGATCTAGGCTGAAGAACACAATTGCATTCTTTGAACCATTTCCACCACGCACAGAGGACATCATCAGGGTGCTAAACCTGAGACTAAGTGAACTTGAGGACATGCAGCTGTAATTAATCCAGTAATGACAACACTTACGTGCAGTCCTGATATCTCACTGGTTAGGCTGGACACCTAGTTGAGTCTCCACATGCCTTTAGAAAATAAACAATGTTTACCTTCCCCCTGCCATGTCAGCGTGATAAAGATACCAATGTCTCACAAGTATTTCTATTCTATAGGAAGACAGAAAGAACAATAACCACTACAAGTAATGTCTAAAATCAACATTCATAGTTCTACAAGCTAGTTAACAAATGTGACTATGATAATCTCTTAACACTAATAAAATATCTCTTCTCACTTTAAAGAGATCCAGCATACTTTTCACACAAGGTATATTGGAACAATTCCTTCTACCACTGAATGAAAACATAGTGACTATGTTACAACATCATATAATAGAAAGTTGATAAATATCTCACCAAGCAAGCAAAGCTGAGGGCAAAAAAAGGCATTATGACACTTAAAACTTATGGTCTGAGCTTGAGTTTCAAATCCTGTCTGAAATGCAACATCTATTATACACCTGATGAAGACAAAATAGGGCAATGATAGAAAAGAGTTTGTCATCACTCCTTAAGCATAGCAGTACAGTAGTTCTTACAAACAAAAAAAAGCATCTTGCTAGGCAAGAAGCAGCTCTAAACTGGTTATTTCTGTGTGGAACCTTCCACTGTGTAAAAGCTGATTCTCTTACATAGTTTTCACCCAATAATATCAAGGTCCTTACTGAAGTACTAAGTTCCTTTTACATATACCCTCAGAGACTATGGACTGAGTTTCACTTCACAAATATGGAAAACTAGAACAAAGTCATATCTGGACCACGACTATCAGCTTTAACTAAACTCGCTCTCTGAAACAGACAAAAAAGCCAGTTGTGGATTTGAAACTGGGTACCTAAGTTAGCAGAGCAGTGAGCCCAACAGGATTTCAGCACATAGCTCATAGAGGTACACAGGTTCCCAACTTGTGTTCCACAGACTTAAGAGACCTGTGGCTGTGTGCTCATAATGTTCTGCACCTCTTCAATTTAAAGCCTACCTGCATGTATTTAGGAGCAATTTTATTAGCTTAACATGGAAATGTCACTGAAATGGCTAGACTGAATAACGTAAGACTGACAGTGAAGAACAGCGACAAAAGAAAAGTGTACTTACTGAAAAAAGGATTATGAGGTTTATATGGCAGATGTTTCTTATTTTCAAAGTCAGGGATTCAAAAATCTAAACAGATTTTCTATTGAAATTAATTTTAAGCCATTTTACCTCTAAAATATTTAGCCTAATAGTACCTAGTGTAATGACAATATTCCAAGGCTGCATGCAGTTTATGAACTCAGCAACCCCAAGAACAACTAAGTGAAATAATTCTGCATGATGAATCAATTCACTACATGGCTGCTGAATCTATGAATGAAATGAAGGGGAAAAAACCTAGAGGCCTCAGAACTACAAATCATCCCTTTACGCACTTTTCTCAATTTTCTCTGTCACATCAACTGTCCTACGGTTTTGGGTTTAGTTTATTCTGTTGGCTTTGAGCAGCCAATAGGGTAGCTCATTCAAGATGATTAAAGAAGGAACCAAACACATCTACATTTATTTACCTGAACTAGATTGAAGCAGTTTAATTTCTGTTGGGTTTTTTTTCCCTCAACTCAGTACATTCATAAACCAATACTAAGTTTGCACAGAAGTGGTCTCTGACAGTTTACCCTGCTTTATTTGGGGAAGGATCAGATAAAGAAGGCCACTGTCTCAGTAGAGCACTCAGATTTCATTAGTGAAAAGGACAGGCACATACAGATAACTGTCCTTACATAAACTCAGTAAACTATTTGAAATTATGGTTTGTGCTGGGAGCAGTAACTTTCCAAATCCAGAGACTGGATTACAAAAATGTCAGAGATCTTCTGGGTCCATTTGGAGAGTCTTACTGTTTACATTTCATCTTCTCTGTTCCAGAGGCACAAGCCAGATACAGGGAAAAACAGCAGCTTTGCCATCCTGGCATGTCTTTGCAATCAGCCTTATGATTGATTTAGTCATAATTTCCTTGTAAACTGCTTCGGAAATCATTTATCCTTTCAGCAAGTATGCATTCAAGTGTAACATATACAACCTGAATATATAAGAATATTTTAATTCTAAAACCATGGCAAGAATTTTCTACTTACACTACTATTCATACAGATCAGAAACACACAGACAAGCCACTGCTGAACTGACCCAAGTTGCACAAAGCTTACATGACAGCATGAACCATAAAAGTATTGTTTAGATAAGTTCAATGACACATCAGAAGTGCATGATGACAGGTGTTTTATACTTTCTTTAGGTGATACATGCTTTCTTTGTAAACTACTGTAATCTGGGTGCCACACTGGTGTTTGTGTTAGACTTAAGTGAATATTTGGGGAATAAAGCTGATCAATAAAGATCTTTTTGGCAGCAATTCTGAAAAACTTCAGGTGCATCAGACCACAATATTTTTCCTCAGTTCTAATGAAATCAATAACAGGTGCACAAAATAAATCATTTTAATACAAGAGAAGATTCTGAGTGCATGAAACTTGTATTGAAAGGTAGGGTCACACAGAACTAGCTATATTAGTTTCAACTAAGTCAGAAACATGAGGAAGAGGAAAACATAAGGGAAACGCTTCAGAAAAACAATGAACAAGAAATATTAGTTTTCCTTTAGATGAGAAAAAAATTAACAGTTACAAAATAAATTTCTTGCTAGGATAGTAATGATAGCCTGCAAAACCTGGTTTTCTTCTTGTAAACAAATAATATTGAAGCTAAAACAAAAAAAAAACCTTACCACTGCATACAAATAGTCTCCCTGAGTAGCCAGTATTTCAAATGAATCTGTTGATAATTTTTATGGGGTCCATCACACTTTTGAATATACTTCTAAGTTAGTATATTATTATTTTATATTTTGAAAACAAAGCTACCATTAATTTCTGTGTTCTGTAAAATCTGAGTTCTGCAGTGCACAGGTCTGTCTTCTAAGACTGAATTAATAGTACACAACAAAGTTTTAGTTTGCTTGTTTTCCCCTCAATAAAAAGAGAAAACAAAAATTTCCTCTTATATGTTATTTGTTCTTATCAATGAAAGGTGACATTAAAAAAATAAACAAACACACACATACTCAAAACTAATTGGGCACTGATTCCCTGTGATATCCCTATGATAAAATTTTCCACTGACTACTACAAAACTAGAAAACATAAGAACACATATATGCAGATGTTTTAGGAATTTATTTGCAGCTAAAACTGTACTGACATCACTTTCAGGGATGCCCAACTGCTGTAAATTGAGTACTCAGTGCCTCAAAGTAACTCAGTTTTGTAGAAACGGCACATCCCAGTGAGGTCCTATACTCAGTGTAGAACAGAGGAACTCAAACCACTTTAATGGAGCTACTCTGACTTTTTCATGTGAGAGCAGAATGAGGTCCCAATGCTTAAGGAGAAGTAAAGTAATACTTTGCGTAGAGATGCAGCCTTTTTTTCTATGAAGAGACTGTTGGATTCCCAGCAATGAAATGAGATTACAAAAAAAGCGCACAATTCCAGAATTATCTAAATATTACACCATCTTCTGAAGCACTACACTCCAATGTGTTATCTGCCTTCCAAAAATGTTCTCTCATCTTCAAATTTTATCTGNAAAGGTTTACGCAGTTCCTAGTTGGGTACCTCAGAGAACATGTCACTTGTTATCTGGTTGTAGAGAAAAAGTTCTAAGCCTTCTTTTCTCTTAAGACAACGTGGGGAAGATGGGCAGATGAGGACACAATCACAACAGCTTTTTTTAGGAAAGTCTCCGCAAATCTGTGCAATTGTCCAGAAACTGCTGAGCATAGACCTCTGAAATCCTTGCTTAGCTTCTCATGCTCTTTTACAAGGTGTTGCACTAAAAATCCATACCACTCTGCCCTAACTGGTTCATAACAGACTAAGTCTTGTGCAGCCAAGGTTATTTTAGTTTCTATACCTCTAAAGGGGAAATATGAATACTTGGTCTGTAAGGGAGTTCTTCAGCTTAGTTATTTGTGGCATATTTGAAATAGTGAGGTGACACACCATTAACCTTAATGAATAATTCAATTATTTCTTTAATTGTAATTGCTTACTTAGCATCTCTGTTTCTTAATAGGAGATATTCTGTTGCCTTTTGTTTTGTTTTTTTTAAAGAAAGTCTGGAAACAGCTCTAGGATAAGCAGGTATAGATACCTACAGATCTTTATTTTTACAATCTTTCCTTCTTTTAACTCTTAGCTTCTCAGTAATCTTGACAGATATTTTTTATTATACATGAAGGTTTTCCCTAGGATCTTTAGAAAATACTATGTACGACAGGAATTGTAGGCATTAAAACTACCTGAGACCCATGTCTTACCCATGTGTATATATATGTTATCTCTTTATCATAAGTAAAGTTAGACCTGTACTGTTTCAGCTCCACCTTATGAAAGTATTAAAATGTTCTCCAGGCAATATGAATTTTAGTGCAAGTGTACTCACAAACACATACAGCTTCTTTTGCAGTCTTGGAGATGCCTGAACATCTCACACCCACAGTTTTGTCAGTATGATGTATCACATCATCCATCATAGATACATAAAGCTACTAAGATGACTAAAGAAAAGGGCATCAGGAGCATTGCTTGAGGCTGTGCATTTACTAGCTCAAGTTTTTTGCTTGTTCACTGAACTGGTACACCTTTCATGGTTGACTTGTTTGGGCACCTACCTATGGAAATTATAAGAAAATGTAGGAAAAAAATATTTGTGCTTTGTTGGACATGAATAGAAAAAACACCTACTGTGTTGCCTACCAACAGAAAAGTAAACACAGTCATATTTGCAAGCAGTCAGCCTGCATCCACCCCAAGGTCACAATCTACATATACAGCTTGCACACTTGCTTCAACCAAGAGCTGAGCTAGGACCCTGGAGGACAATAATTGTCTGCTCTCCAGTTGATTGAAGGAGCCTGTCCCCACTCACTAGAGGAAATTAAAAAATGAAAATTATGGGCGATTTTTGTTTTGTTTTGGTGGGGTTTTTTGTTTTTTGGTTTTGATTTTGGGGTTGGGGTTTTTTTTTGTATTTGGTTTGGGTATTTTTCAGATGCTATTCTCTCAGTAGTTGTTTTGTAGCTATTTCCAAAAGCTGTCTAGAGGAAATAAGCCCTATCTTTACTTCCAGTACTTTTCCTGCTCTTCTTTCACACTGATAATTGCTTTTTTCATCTCTCAGCTATTCTCTAGACTGTAGTATTGCCATTCCATCTTTGTTCTCCTGCCCTAATATCACATATTTTACAGGGTCCAGCCACTTATTCCACCACAACAGCTTTAAAGTTTCTCCTTTTCTTCCCTTCCTTGCATTTCAATTTACACAATTCCATTCTCAATAATAGATCATTATATATTAAGCAAACTCCCCTGATACTTATACACATCTACATTACTTCTCTTTTCAGAAAGTCTGTACATCATTTAATGTGGTATTTCTCATTATTTTCAGACAGGAATCTAATCTATGGCTATATTATTCTATTTTCTATTTCTGCAATACTTGTTTGACTATGGTATGCTACAGTCTCTAAATGACAGATTATTGCTTCTGCTAGGTAAGGGGATCAAAATTTTGCCTTAATTGTAATGATTCTGATGGAGTGCTGAGTGTTCTTCATTGAGGAGAAGCCAGACAGATGAGGCCCCATTAAAAAAATATGATACCTGAAAAAAGGCTTCAGTAGTGTCAGTAACTTCATTATTACCTTCATTTGCTCTAGCCAAGTTAGATTTAGATCCCCTCAAAATTACAAAACTACAAAACTATGTATAAACTTAAAGTGCAACACAAGTCCTGATACGGAAAGACTTGACACCTTCATAGCTGACAGACTGAAGTTAAAACAAAACATTTTTTTTCTTAAACGTGGAGAATGGAAAGCACATAAATTAGATTATTTCTTCATGATGAAAACCATGCATCTATGGCAGAGATACATCATTACTTAGGTACTTGAGAAGGGCACTAAACACTCTGTACACATCTGCTGTTAGTAAAGGATATAACCCATGCTTCCTGCTCACTGCACTCCATCTATTCATCAAAAATCCACAGATTGTAACATCCCCTCCTTCACTAATTAGATTCAGACCCTGCTGATGGGAGCTGGCATTACCTTTTCCACAACTAGTTTCTATGCTAGTGAATGACAGAGTCCAAAGAAAGATATTTCTGAAATTTCTGCCCCTCAGCCCTAGATTCCATCTGGATTACTGTTCTAGTCATTTCAAATGCTGACTATCTTAATTTTTATATCTAACTGGAAAAAGAAAATTTAGGATATGCTACAGAAATCAGACGCATGAACTGATCGTAAACACTCCTTTAATAGTGGGTATCTTAGTGATTTCACATTTATAGCTGTCAGTGTTAACGTCATTCTCTGAGGAGAAAATAGAATTTTCCCTGGCACAAGGCCATGGGTTGTGTTTTTTTCTCCCTCCTCTTTCTTTTAATTTTAGATGTACAACAGGTGCTTGTGGGAAAACCAATATTCTAACCTAATCACGCTCACTGTGATGAAATGCTAAGAGGCAACTCAGGGAGGAGAATGACAAAACGTATTTGCATAGTTTGCACTGCAGATTTTATTTAATTTAGGAAGAAAGGCCTGTGAGGCCTATGGCATTGTCAAAAACTGTACAGATAAAGGTCCCCTTGGTATTTCTTAAAGTGCTAAGTAAAAGGTCCTTTGGATTCAGAGTTAAAGCTAGACTAATGAAGTCAGTCTTCACAGCCTTTGAGTTGATATTTGGAGGGAAAGTGTGGTATGAGTAAACTATACTACCTTGAAAAGAGTTTCAAGTACTTCATTAAAATAAACATCTCATTCAGCTCTGGACTTCCCAGATTGCATTCAACTGCAATCACACACGACTTATGTTGCAAATTCTAAAATAAATACACACACAAAATAATAATGATTTTTGCCATTTGGTGGAAAGTCCGGAGCGCTTACAAAAAGCACTAGATTACCACCAGTGACTTCTTCCAGATTTATACACCTAATGTGTAAAAGTATTACATCCATATAACATACATGTCAAATAGTTCATTCAGTGTTTTCTCTTACCTTGATGGATCCAAGTACCTCACTTCAATATATATTCGAAGAGTTTTCTAGAATACATTTGTGATTTAATAATCAAATTATCAAAATGCTTTCTAGAATACACAGATTAACATGGATACTATTTGGATCAGACACGGGATTCCTAAGCTCACTAAAAATAGCTGTTCGTCAAAGCAGAAATGGAGTAAAACAGCTCCAGAAGCAATTGCTGAGAAAAACCTGGACCAAAAAAAAACCGGTAAGGGCGTTTACCTCAGGCATGGAAGGCTGCATTACGGTGCCTGGGGAGCCACAACATTCAGCCTGGCCGCTCCCTGCTAGCCCAGCCCCAGAGCCACAGGGCGCCCTGGCTCCCCAGTGCCCATCCTGCAGAGATGGGGGCAGGGGTTAGTACATTCAGCTGAGAGCCCAGATTGCCAGGAAAGCCCATGGTGATAAGGCAGGTTCAATGAGAGCAGCCAGAGTCAGCCACAGGCCAGGAATAGCCAGGCCAGGCAGTGGCCCAGCTGTGAGGCAGTGGGAATGAGAGCTCCGGTGAGGCCCAGCACTAGACCCTAGGCCTAGAGCAGCTCCAGCAGGATGGTGGTCAGCCCTGGCCCAGGCCTCCCCACAGCGCTTCCAGGGACCCTCATCCCAAGGCCACCAGTGGGAAGGGGGCAGCTCTCGGCTGTGCTGCACCGGCCTGGGCCCTGCAGCCAGGCCCCCAGGAGGGGGGATACGCTCAGGGCCCTGCCACTACTTCATCCGGACATCTTACACCTATACAAGTACTGAGCCTATGAGACTACTCAGGCATAGAGATTTCCTTTCTCCACAGGCCCAACTCGCTCCCCACATACGTATTTTGAAAAACCCTGATGAGAAAGAAAATTCAAAATTTCAAAAAGTGCTTTTGTATATTAAGCTAATTACCTGCTCAGAGCCAGGTAAACACACAGATCAGGCAACAACATTGCCATCTACCCTGATCACAGGGATAAAACAGCCATCAGAGATAATGGAAAATCTGCCACTGAACACCAGGATACCTCTAGCCATCAATAAAAGATCTTCAAACACATACATTATTTTTGTACCTGCTAATAACAGCATACATGAATTAATATACAGGTGGGGATGCATAAGGCAACCTTAGGAGTTAACCTGCAACCCTTGGGTCCAATTTACAAATAATGTTTTATTCTTTAAAGAATATTTAAAATCCTTCAGACAGGTAAATTACTCCTACCGGAAAAATTCAGCCCCTGAAACTGTTTTACCCTCAGTTCACATAATGAATTGATAAAAAAGGGTACAGATGCCCTATCAGTTCCATTTGATCAGAGAAAATCCATCACTTATCCTTCAATGCGTTCACATGCAGCATTTAGATATTCTCTCCTTTTCCTTTTCTGTTCCCACCCCCATTTTTCTTCTTCTCCATCCCAAACTCCTGAGATAAATTTTCCATATTTATGCCTTGGCCTCAGAAACATGACAGCTTTAATTTGTCACACAGTCTTTTATACCCGAAATCATCTTAGGAACATGCTATTTACCCTAGCCAAACATTATAGCTGAAAGGAAAGTTTTCCTCTTCAGTAGGCGTTCAATAACCACGTGAGTGCATGTCCTCATATGCTGCAATTTTTGCATTGTAATCTAACAACTTATGAAAATGTTATCAAACATATGCAAAATGAAAAGGAGAAGAAATACAAGATTTTATTATTATTTCTCCCAGCATTAGACTTATTAGATTTCAGCATACTGCTATAGCCCTGACAGTTTTTACTTTCAAAAGAATAACTGAAGAACCCTTCCAGGAAATTAAGCAACCTAAACACAGAGGGTTCTCATGCCCCTGAATTTTTATTCTCACACAGCATGTTAGATTCACCTTCTTCCTTTTCAGGTTGACACTATCAACATGGATATCAACTACAGAGTCATGGATTTTGTCAACATTATAAAATGATTGCAATTGCTGTCTGACTATAATTCTCTTCTCCTGCATACACAAAAGCATGAACAGTTGCACTGTACACTGTTAAGTAGCTTACCTGGCCCTGTCACAGTAGGGAAAGGAGTACCAAACAAAAAGACACTACATTCAATGAATTAAGTGGACTAAGCAAGGGATATAGCCAGGGTTAGGTCAGGCTGGCAGTACGAGCCATCCATAGTGATACTGTGCTGTATCTTTCCAGCAGTTTCAGGTATTGTTCTCTCAGTTTTTGGTCCATAGCTCAGATCACAGCTCATTATCTTCAGGTCTTGTTTGCATTGCCCTGTTAGCAATGGTTTACCATGCTCAGACTGTTTGCCTTGCTCTCAGCTCTTGGCCGAGGCATGGCTGCCATACATGTCACTTGGCATATTACATTTACAGTAACGGAATTTACAGTAATAAAGAATGCAGTTTTCAAACAATGATCGCCATTTGAAATTTTAATCATAGAATAGTATGAATTGAAAGGGACATTTAAAGGTCATCTAGTCCAACCCCCCTGCAATAAGCAGGGACATCTTCAACTAGATCAGGTTGCTCAAAGCCCTGTCCAACCTGACCTCAAATGTTTCCAGGGATAGGGCATCTACCACATCCTCTCTGGGCAACCTTTTCTAGTGTTTCACCAACCTCACTGTAATTTTTTTTTTCCTTATATCTAGTCTAAATCTACCCTCTTTCAGTTTAAAACCATTACACCTTGTCCTATCACAACAGGTCCTGCTAAAAAGCTTGTCCCTGTCTTTCCTGTAGGTCCTCTTTCTTCCTCTTTCTTGAAAGGCCGCAATAAGGTTTCCTTGGAGCCTTCTCTTCTCCAGGCTGAATAACCCCAACTCTCTCAGCCTTTCTTCGTAGGAGAGGTGTTCCATCCCTCTGTCCATTTTTGTGGTCCTTCTCTGGACCCGCTCCAACAGGTCCATGTCTTTCCTGTGCTGAGACGTAGAAAGTCTCATGGAACAAGACATGGAATGTCTCAATTCTCTTCTTAATCGAAGCTGTTTCCTTTCACTTTGTCATGTAAACTGTTGGTATTTGTTTCTACTTTTTATCCCAATACATGAAAGGTTATTTCTCATGAATTTCGTGCAAGCTAGGATTCATGTTAACCGTAGTGTTTGTTGCAGTGAATGCATCCATTAGCACTTGTGGACTTGATCTATAACCCTTGAAGGCTGCTTCCAGGGCAGGAATCAGAGCACTACAGTAACTATGAATCAGAGCTACCTGCCACTCAAGACAATTTCCACACCACCAGAGGATAGTTCCTTATAGACATATTACTCTGAAATGTGGAATTTCAAGTTATTGTGGCCAAGTGAGTTTAAATACTGACTGGACTTTCTGCTGTCAGAAATGTGGAATAAATTACTCCAAATCCTCAGTGACAGGTAAGCCAAAATGCTAAGCTATATAGAATATAACCTGAACACAAAGAGTGATGATTTTCAGGTTAACAGGTTGTTCTGCAATTATACTGGGCAGCAGATCACAAAACAACAGGAAAACCACAAAAATAATTTCTTTCAGATTTGGGCTCAGACACTGAGCTAGAGGTTCAACTTGACAATGTTACTCTGTGTACTCAATGCATGCAGAGTACTTCATACAATATAGCATGCCAGCTTTCTTGAATGATGCCCAAACTTCCAACTTAGGTATTAATATTTTGCACTAAGTAAGGGCACTAAAGCTTAGCACATTTTGACATTGGTTTTATTTGGAAAATGCTAGATTGCATTAATATTCCAACTGTCTCATTTTCTTGTACATGCCTAAAAAGTATTATTACACAAAGGCAGAGACCAAAAATTAAGTGAAACAAGTGGCTGCTAGCTCTCTACTAGCAACACAATTCTTTGCTTCATAGATAAAAAAAAGTTAAGTGCCCTTTGGTGCAGTGTCAGGTGGGTCTAAATCCTGTGTTAAAATATCTAATCTATCTGTGGAGATAAGTACTTCAGGAGTGAGGATGCTTGCTTACAAGCGGAAACTTCTTTTAGAGGCATTTCTGTATACAATATGCTTTTCAGCTAAGCAATGAATAAACTCCACTTCACAAAACTTTCTTCTGTTTCAAATAAATTTCAAAAGCCTAGTCTAGATCTGTCCTTCATGCTAGCAACTCACTTTAAAAGAATTTTTATTGTTATCAAAGCATTTTGTTAAGGGCCCTTTTCCTTCAGTGCTCATTTGAAGTAGCTTTTTGCGCTAACTGAAAATCCATTACTGTTTTTTCACTTGAGACTTGTAGGGGTTTCATTTTGGATGTAAGAGACAATGAAAAGCTGATGCTGGTTTTGGTTGTTGGTTTTTTTTTTAAATCTGTGACAAACAGACATAGATGCATTCTCTAATCTCCTTTATTTGGCAAAAGAGGGAAAAAAAAGGGACTGATTCACAATATCCAACATCATAGACTATAAGCCATTAAGGTAAGTGGCTCTGTAGATCAGAAACTAGAGCTGCAAGTCCCAAAATGTGCTGCATCATTTTACAACTTATGTTCTAATCTTAACATTCTCATTTGTCTTCTGATGATATTGCCTAAGGGAACATTCCAGCTACTAAAAATAAATGCAGTAAACAGAAGTGTAATAAACTGAGAAAATTACACCCTTGAGCTTTGGAATTTTATACCTTAGAACCATGCAGTCAACAATTTCAGCTAATATGTTGTAAAATATGCTTTGATCAGCTTACAGTACCTGCTTTCTCAGACATAGCCTAGGCATGATACCATCCTGATGAACAAACTAATACTTGAGTGACGAACAAACAAATAAGCGATTTTGGTTTGCATGTCCAAGCTGATTTCAGATGTGTAGTTTATTTTAATTATTTAAATATTTAACTATCTAACGAAGATCAATATCTGCACTACTTAGCCTTTAATTTCCAAAAAAAAATGTTTTGCTGATTGTGTCATTGAGCCTTTTAAGACTGTCTCACTTAGGTACTGGCTGTATCAGAGGAGCTTCAGAAGCATTTTAGGACAAATTATTTTAACGAGAAAAAGGAGGGATAAGAATCTAAAAACATTTTAAAAGCGAAAACGTACTGAACTGGCACATCATGCAGTCTGAAGAACACCATTATTGCCTCCTCTACAATGCTTTCAACTTCAGGAGACATCATACCCTAGCATTTAGTTATATTGAAAACCTCCAAACCATCCTTCCAAACTTAGTATTGAACATAACAGAAAGTACATTGTACCAAATTAGAAAGCGTCCTCAATGATAACCTTACAAGTAAGAGTCTTGCCTCTTTTGTAAAGATAAGACTCTTCAAAAAACTCAGAATATGAAAGCATTACAAATAGTTTTGAGATGTACTTGTCAGACCAAGTGGAGATGGCAGCTGTGTGCCAGCCAGAACAGATACCGGACAACTGAGGAATTTATGTTCTTCTGTCATTTTAGAAAGGTATATATCTTTAATGTATATCTTGCCACAGATACTATACCATAAATATATACCACAGATACATTTTTAATCAAAGTCTGCTTTATAGCACCAGAAAATCTGTGGTTGACAGTCATTGTGATGGTCAACAGCTACTACAACAGCCATCAGCAAGAGCAGTGCCCTTCATTCTTTAAGACTATACTGTACTATTACAATCCATGTACTGGGAGCAGAGAGCTCTCAACTAAGTTGATAGTTATATACGGCTCTTCCAATAGAAAGGAAGAACAAGGTAATTCTGTCTGCAGAATACCCAAGGGCCTTACCATGAGAACCACTCTGACAAGAGTAGGAGAATCATGTTAAGTCCTTCCACCACCTAGTGACTACACTTTCAAGAACTCTTCCCCAAAACTTCATAATGCTTCTACCAGGAGGACAAGTAAGCAAAACATTAATATTTCTATTGCCCACAGGATTTCTGTTTCCCTTGTCCACCTTCCAGGTCAAGATTTGGCACTAGCTAACATAGGCCTTATACATACTAGTAATGATGATGTGACTCTTTCCAATAACTAGATCTAGGAACTACTTTCTGATGATGTTCTCCAAACCTGAGTAAGATTTGGCTACCCAGCTTGGATACACTTGTGCAAGACCACCAACTTGTGAAGATGGTATTTGGTCCTAGCTGTTCTCATGTCTGGCATGGTAAGCTAAATCCTACCTCCATATTAAAGCATTTCTTAAGGTAGTCAGACTTAACACAGAGAGAACAGATTCAACACAGAAAGCAGCCAAAAGCACGACAGTAAGCAACGATCTGCCTTTAGTCCATACTTGTCCCTTTCTCTAGTACCTGCCATTTGTCTCCTGCTGGTGACCCAGTGGTCACAAAAAACCTACATGAACATTCTGTTCCACAAGACAGGTCACTATTTTTAACAAAATTTTAAATGACTACTTACTAGTCAGCTATCAGTTTTGATTTGCAGCCTGGTTTCCAAAGGGAGAATGTCTTCTACGTCCTGTTTTGTTTTCAGTCAAATTCTAAGCTTGCTAATAGAGCCCCACTTAATTTCTGTGGCTACTTTAATAACTGAAACTTGAGAGGCTTCTCCCGCTCTTTCTTTTCTGCTTATGTATCATGCAAAAGAGGACATCATTTAAATGTGAAGAATGGTTTCATAATATTGTAAGGAGGCCCCAGAAATATGCCTGTATTTTAAACTCTCTGCTTCCTCACTCTCCATTTGAGCATCAGGTCACAGAACACAATGAACTAGCTTTCAAAGTTAATAGTTCTCCTACCATTCCTCATCACACGTCTGCATCCACAATGATCATCAGGGCACAGCAAGGGTTAGCTGCTCCCTAAGTGATAAGGGGATAGGAGCCAAGTGCAATAAAAAAGTCAGCAGGGCAGGGGCCCCTCAGAGAGGTAGCAGATCCAGAGATCATGACCAGGTTCAACCAAGAGTACAGATCAGCAGGAAATTTCATAGCATTAAGGCAGGTCCAAGATGAAGTCAGAACAACAATCTGCAGGACAGGAGCAGTTAAGGGTAATCAGGATGAAATATTGTCCTGAGATCACTGAGCAGGTTCAGAGGGACAAGACAGGTAAAGTGGTTAGGGCCCAGATCAACAGGATCCATGTCTGGGCACAAACATGGCTAAGCAAGCAACACTCCTACAGCATAGCTCAGATAGAAACTGAGAACTCAGGGCTGAGCTTAAATGGAGCCCTTAGGCCTATGGGCAGGGATGTAGATGGAGGCCTCAGGTGAGGCTGGTCAGGCCATTAGAGCTATTAGTGCACTCACTACCCTGACATAGATGTTCTTGGCCACCTGCTCATGGTTTGGAGATGACCTGAGAATCTTCAGTAATTAGACAGAAATTCTGCCAATGCAAAAGAGATACTCCAGTCTAGGCAACCCTCACTGGGAGAGCTTCCCTGGAGTTTCTTGAAACAGCAGTGACTATATAGATACACTTTTACTTATCTTTACCATTCACAGAAGAACACAACTGGGGCAATATTCAATTAAATCCAAAAGTGGGTTTTTTTAGAAAAGCCTTTTTTAAAAAAAAAAATTTAAAACATAAAGCACCTTTAATCTATAGTTCTAGCTGTGCTAAGATAGCACAGAAACAGGAGCTTAGTAGAATTCAGATAAGCATTAGCCTTAATAGGCTTAACGAGAATATGTGAAATAGAATAATTTTTGAGAAGCACAAATCCTCAAGCTCTAAGGCATAAATCAACCAGGAAATGAGAGAAGCTAAAAAGTTCATTCCATTATGATCTACTTTTCAGAATAGGCATGATCAGAAATGAGCACTTGATCACAAGTTTGATCCAGTGTGAAATCTTGCCTTTATTTATTTACTTTTATTATGGCTTTACTTACATATAAGCTATCAGGACAAATTCTGACCTAAAAATGTATGTATAGCTTTTTCAGTTTTCAACCTGAACCAGAAATTTGTTCATCTTATGCACCTAGGTGTTTCCTTCCATTTGTGTATATTAGAACAAAATACTTCATAGAAAATACAAGAGTGCAGAAAAGTTTTTGCCTAAGTTTAGAAATCAAAAAGTATAATAGGGCACAGAAAACATTATAAAACTTTAATGTAATTAAAGACGAAGCCTGAGCCTTGGAAATAGAAATAAGAATTCTTGATTTCTTGTTGGAAGAGACACTTGTCGCTCATAGCCTGTAGTGGAAGATTCATAACAGAACCAGGATAGATCTCCTTTATTGGTCCTTACTGCTTATCCCAGGATTTCTCAAAACATTTTGTGAACCTAATGAAGCCTCACAGCACTTCCTCTGAAATAAAAAAAGACATTCTTATCCTCCCTTGATGGGTAAACTGAAGCACTGTGAAGTGAAGGCACTTGCTTGTGAAAGACAACTGACTGGAAAGGTTGTACAGTGGTAAGATTTTTGCGTCTCCTCAATATAGTTACCTAAGTTAAAGAGTAAAAGGTCAGTCAAAGTTCCCATCACATGTGTGCCAGGTACCAGACTTTTAACCAGTAAAGCCCTGTCGGCACTGCTGTTGTTTCTGAAAATACTAAGTATTGTTTCTATTATGTCAGAACTGAGACCATTCACATTTCTTTAATGCCTAAACCTGAAATGCACAGATGAGGTATTTTCTTCAGTGTACCACCTATGAGGCGCAAAATAGTAAGCAAATGCTTACCTAAGAAATACCTACAGAATTAAGGTCAAAAGAAAATATAATTGTATTCACCTGTTTCATGCTAAAGTTTGTCCAGAAGAGGAGCTTTGCCTCTTTATTAATATTTACTTTGCATGTAGGAGGTTTGGATTGGTGCCTCTTCTTCGTCTTGTCTTTTCAGAGTAACCAAAGAGATCTCTTCAGTTTGTAAAAAGAACAACTTATTTCCAATATAAACAGCCCTCTTACTGGAGGGCTTCTGTAGTTCCCCTCTCGTACTTACTGTCATCATAACTACGGATACTCTCCAGATAGTGCATATATATAAATCCTACAGTTCAGATGACTAACTTGGTTGCTAGTCCAAGAGTTGGGAATTTTCCTTTGTGGTTCAGCCTGTGTCTTATTTCCTCATTTGTGCACTAGCATTAATAACACTTTTCTAGTTATATGAATGAATATGTTAAAATTGTGAGGGACGCATATATTAGAGAAATTAGGGCAGACAATAAATCAGGGTTGGATTGGGATTCAGCAAAGCACATGTAGACTCCCAATGATCAACTTTCAACCACTATCTTACTCTGCCCTTTCCACCTACAAAACAGAAAAGCTTACAATTTTCAACAAGGAGGTTAAGATCAGGGAATCATGAAATGCTCAACCTTAGGAAGCTACCAGGTGCCTGGACTGGGCTGCAAAATGTCCTAACAAAGTGGTCTTGATCCTGTGTTGACTTCAGCAACAGCCTATACCGTCAGACTATTAATCAGTTCCTTGACTCCTTTCATGATCCAGACCCTTGCAGAAATACACTTGATACTTTCCTGGCACACCTCCCATAAACTGTTCAAATAGATAGTTTTGAAGAACTGGCATTAGATTTTATTTATGTTTCCACACTTGGGCTTAAGCTTTCTCAGAACTGTCCTCTTAACTATGAAAAACAAGAAGTCTATGATTTTGCAATGCATTTGTACAAAGCACCCCTTAATGGCCTGGCAGCCTCCACACTAAACTGACAGTCTTATTTGCATAAGTAGAGATGCAGGAAGTGCAAGGAGACAGATGGGTGAATATTAATTAAAGTTTATAAGGCTGGGGAAAAAAAGTAATTTGAAATTTCTAAACGCCGCTTCCCAAACAACCTTGTCTTATTTATATTATCATGTAATGCTAGCAGACAGAATGTAGTACATGCGTAAGAAGCTACAAGCTTTACGTTAAGTGTTTCTTGAAAGATAAGCACAGACTGATGCATAGCTAAGACTATTCCAGTTCAGCTCCTCCAGATACTGGAAGAGGGCAAAAGTAATTTCTTACATGGTAGAAACCTGCTATAACCAGAAAACTGTGTTATTTAGTCTTGCTATTAGGTGAAGATCCCAACCAAAACTCACCAAAAAATAGAACTGTAATGATATTACTGAAAATCAGATTTGATTCTTGATCAGATACCACAAATGTAGCTACGAATAGTAAAGGCTAGGATGTCAATGTAAAGCCTTATTGGCCATGGTTTCTGAAATGCAAACTATATATTGTATTCTATCTTTATGGCAAACAGTTAGTGCTACTGTGAAGTTCTTTCTCACTGCCAGATTAAGCACAGCACAGCAGCTGTGATGCTGAATGTACTCCATGCATTATCTCAGAACACAGCTGCTTCAAGATCAGGCACAACCAAACATTACATCTACTTTAGTTGAAAACTGGAGTATGTCCCCCCCAAACATGGCTAGCATGTTATTGAATACATAGTGCTAGCAATATGGCTGCATTTTCTCTACCAAGACAGCACATGTGCTGAATAACTATGTTAATTATGTCCATATACAGCACCTATTGTGCTAGTATACGTACTAGATCTTGGCACACTAATGTTTTGCTGACATTACCGCATTCTGGTACAATTCTTTTGTAAGCCTGCATCAAACACCTACTTATCATACTTCAGTATGAAAAGGGCAGCTTTTACATGATTTGAATATGATGGCAGTATAATAAGTCAGATGAAAGAACAGCCTTGAAATGAGAATAGATTTTTCACTATTTTCAGGCTTCATTTCCTATTTAGGTAGGAAGAATAAGACCTAAACCTGTATAACTGGATAAAAAAGTCATGTCACTGATATGCAATGGGATGCTATTTTATTCACACCCAGTAGTAACTCAATGGACCTGTTCACAGGTAGATGAGTAAAGTCTAAAGTTCTATTAATTTTTCTGTGAATTCATTCACAGTGTGCCTGGCAATGACTCTGAAAAGTTGAGAAAAATATATTAACAGCTGTAGAATCATTTTTCAATTACAGTTTTTCAAATATGATCAAAAAATGCCTTCCATTAATTAGCACACACTGGTGTAGCATCTTTCTTGTAGAGAGATCCCAAGGTATTATATACAAATCTGTTCATAAACAGAGGAAAGACAGCCACAACTCAGACAAAACACACAAGATCATTAAGGGACTACACCAATTCCATTGAGCAGACCTGCCATTGCTTTTAATAAAGGTAGGATCAAGCCTTAAAAAAGAAAAAAAAAAAAAGGAAAAGGAGGAGGAGGAGAAGAAGAAGAGCTTATACAATATATAGTTAGGTGGATCCTTAACCTCAGGGAAATTGATAGAATATTTTTGAAGGTGCAGTAACCATTTAAAAACTTGGAATTCTATTTGTACGTCATGATTACTGCTCTTGACAAAAAATTGCTGGGCAAAAGTTTTTTGAAATATCTTCTTAATTAATTTTCTTCCTTTCCTTTCCATTATAACCATCACTTTTTCATTACACTAAAAAAATATTACCTCCCTTAAAAAGAATAGGGAATTGTTTTTTCTTGCAAGAATGCATAGAGAAATAAAAATCATATCTCTGTGTGTGTGTGTGCATGTATTCATGCCTGGTATATAAACATAACCTTTAGGCTTATATTCAGATTCAACTAGTAAAAAAAAAAAACTAAACAGGAAAAAATAACTTAGACATTAATTCTAATGTTGAAGTACAATAGATTTCCTGAAAAGTCAGGAAAGTATTGAAGTGAAAAACTTTATCAAGCGTCATCCACCATTTTAGTCATAGAGCAGATGAGAAAACGCTCCTACTCAACTGCACAGCTTCCATTCTAGTGCAACAGCATCTCTCACACACACACCTGGGAGAACATGGAGAACTGGCTACCCAGAACTGTGTACCCAGGATTCATGGTCCCTGAGAAAACTCGCAAAAAGGTTCAGCTGTGAATTCTTGAAAGTTCATTGACCTGAAGGTGATTTCATGAAACAGTTTCAATTTCAGTCTACAGAGGTTCCCAACCACAAAATGATGACAGAAGTCTACATGATGAACCAACAATGACACTAGTTTAAACACCCAACTTAGGGAGTTCTAGGCTCATGGATGCTGGTTTACAGTATAAAATTCCAGATAGTTTTAGGAAAAAGGAACAGAATTTGTAAACGTTTTCTAACTCTAGGCATCTTTAACCTTTAAAACACATAGGACTTTTACGGATCCACATAAAATACTAAATTCTTAATACTCTTTCTTGCCTTAGATTCCCTACTGCCCTTCAGCTATCTACAGTATTATGGCAGCCATCCTTACTTCATTCACACCTTCTCAGATGGAGAAGTTTTCTCTAACCTTCTCAGTCTTCATTTTTAGCTGTATTTAATCTTACTCTCAACACACCTCCTTCCCTCCCTTTTGTTTCTTCAGTTTCTCTTGGCTAGCTCAGCAAACTTTCTCTGTTGGACTTTTAGATTCCTACATCAACAACTCCATCTCTCCATTTTTTGGAAGACTCACTTACTGCTTAAAACAGTAATTCTCTGCACTTAGGCTGGATAAAAATAGTTGGCATACAGCCATGCCACTGTTCCATTTAGGCAACAGCTCTTTGGGTTTCAACAGCCCTCAATGGTCCTCCAATCTCCAGACAATGTAGCCTGCTTTCTGTCTTCTGAATACAAGACATAAGGGACAACAATATGGCAAAATAATAATAGTGGATTGAACATATAGTCTCAGAGAGAATTCACAGACTGTTGATTCCCAAGTCTATATCTCAATATAGAAAAAGGATGACGCAAAAACATTACTATGTTTTTTGTACTTTTGCTTTATACAGAGAAAAAAAGCCAAGACAATTAATTTCAGACTTTTGAAAGCTGCTGTACTTACTATAAAGGCTACATGGGAGGGCCCATTTATACTTTATTAAATTCCAAGCCCCTCAGAAGATAATAGCTGAATTATAGACCCTCCCCCGTATGAGCTAGCTGGTGTTATAATGGAATCAAATAGCATTCACTCCAGGAGCACTAGCAGAGTCAGGTTTTCATGTGAACTGTTTCTTCTAATAACATAGAGAAGACAGAGATTTCACATGATGGGCAGAAAAACTAGAGAGAAGAGTGGAGGTGGTAAAGCAAAAGTGTTAGAGATAGGAATAAATTCCAAATTGCCATTCATTCACTGGGGAACAAATGCAGCTGACCTAGTATCAGGAAGATTATCAGGTGTTTATTTCTCTCAGATGTTACAAATCACACATAAAAGACGGTTTTGCATATGCCTCAGAAGACACTGCAGCCGAATTGGTCCCCTAGAAGCTGTAGCACCGATAAGTATAAATTACAGGATGCCCAGTGAGACTGGGATTTGAAATTGAGCTGGACCAGTTCAGAAAAGAATGGTCTAGTCTGCTCTGAGCTGTATTAATCTGCATGAGTAGCATGAGGGAAGAGGGAATAAAAAACAATTAAGAATGAAAATAAAATCAAGACAGAGTGCTACAGAGTTTAACCCCAAAATGCTGGAATTGGGGGTTCACCCAAACCACACAGAGAGGAACTGTTTTTCCCTTATGTTCCCTGATAATAAACTTAGAAGAGGACTTTGTTTAACAATAGTGTTACACCCTTTATAACAATTGAATCTGGGTGCTTATTTTAAGCCTTCATTCAGATTGCTCACTATATGATTAGCAGAGAAGATGAAGAATGTGAGCTCATCATTTGAGAAAATAGCTGGGAACGAGACTTCATGTTCACCATTTATCACAAGTGCTGGACAATCATAAATTTAAATTTACAAAAGAGGACACAACACACAATTTGAGAGTATCCAGAATTATCCTATAGCCATGTATAGTTTAAGGATTACGTCTGGTATCTCTCAAATACATTTGTAAGACAAACACAGGTAAAGTCAAAAAATTAGAGCGCACTTCACTAAGAGTCTTGTGAAGACAAATTTGTTAACAGCTAGAAAATACTAGAAAGTCTTCAGCTGAAAGCTGCAACAAGAAAACAAATAGTTGTTTTCTATCAAATTCCCCAAGAGATGCTGAGCCTGCAGATTCCAGTATTGGCACAACTTGGGGGTGGATTTTAGAACACATTGCAACATTTGCTTTCTCATTACAAAGGTAATCTAAAGAACAACTGTCATCTAGAAAGAGCAGGAAATTTTGAGCCTTTAAGCATTCCATTTTGTTCCAGCCCAGAGGTGAATACGTATTTGAAGGTAAAATAATAAATGTTGTACACATAGGCCTTAGGTACCCGCATGGAATAAAAGGTTCTATATTAAAGTAAGGGATTATTTTGCTTGTCTGAAATGAGCTAAGAAAGATAATGACTGGTCCCATTTAGAAAATGAGATGTGAACAATTGAGAGAGGCTTTGGATCATGTGAGTTCCAATGCTTCTGCTATTATATCCTTTTATGATTGAAACACTACTGTTTGATGAGACGTTTTCTTCTAAATGACACCATTGAAGACATTATTGAAGGAGGAGATCTAGTCAATTAAATTAAGATTTTTAACTTTCAAAAGTTATCCTGATTAATATTAATTAGGACACAGAAAGTATAATAGCTAACACTAAAGAATCTAGAATAACACAATATTTATTGATTATTTGATTGACTGTGAGGCAAACAAACATTGGGAAAATATCTCTTCGTTTTTGCCCAGTTAATTTGCATTATGACAAATTTTATTTACTCCTCCATTCCAAACATTGGCTGTCTCAGCCTGATGTATAGCTAAAGGTGATGTATTAACATTAAAATCCTTTGTCCCTGCCCTCAGACAAACAAACAAACAAAAAGAAAATACCAAAGAAATATGCAAACAGTCTGAATTATGAAATTATTTGTAGAGGATGAATCTAAATGTGATCTTCACACAGATATGCACAACTGGTGATCCTCTGAAAATTAAGCTAAATTGGCGAATTGTTATAGAACACAGTTCTTGTGAAACAAAGGATGTAAAAATGTTATCAAAGACTTTGCCACTGGATTTTTCCTTTACCAATGCCATCTCCACAACAACTCCCTTTTCAAGCCTTAATGCAGTAGGGTATTTTATGCAGTAATATTCACGGCAACTACCACAAACTAAGACTTCCTCTCCAGAACCTCATACTTTGTTCAGCACCTCTTCTATAGGCCCTGAAAACCCAGCTGATCACAGCCTCATGTATTCAGAATACCACAAGAGGATATTAGTAGGATTCTACTGGACTTTCTTTCCCTCTCTTCTCTTTGCATGACCATCTGCTACAAATTACTTTGGTCTTCTCCAAAGGGACACTTTGATACATTACCTACTTAAATTAGCTTCCCTTCACTCAATTCATTGTCATTCACATCAACATCACGCTGCTTATTTAGGGAAAAGGTGCTTTTCCAAACATCTTTTGGACACGAAAAACATAGGATTACATATGTTTTCTGTTAATTACTGTGCAACTTCTCTGCTAAAAAATAGGAGACATTATAAAAAAGATTTTGAAATTGTGCTTAGGGAAGAATAAAAATGGTGTCTGTATGAGAGGAGAGACACATATGAATGCAAAAAAATACTGGTTGAGCTGAAGCTTTCAAAGCCTTTTCTATACTTCTGTAAATTTCTCAATCTCAACTATACTAGGATCCAAACATTTGGTGTGAGGAAACACCTGTCTGTACTTAACTGAAAAACAGTTGTGGAATTTTCTTAATGATTGTTAAGTGTTGACTCACTGAAACTATTGATTGGGAGGGTTGATCCTGAGCGAGCTCTTGTTTATCTAAAATTATTATAATGAAAGGGTTTTAAAGCCTCTATTCACAAATAAAATGCTACTGTTTAATTATAAAAATAAACACAGGATTATTTTAAAATTCAAAATTGAAATAAATAATTAAAACATGTTTCAGAAAACCTATTCTAACTTTGGTTTGAATTTACAGGTTAGAAAAAAATCTAGGAAATTTTATTTTTTGGCCCAATTTAAAATAAGGAACTATGATAAAATTTTGAAAATTGTTATAAAATGGAAGAAAAGCATTCTTTAAATGCATCTTGCTTGCCTAGCATTCTTATAAGCACCTAATTAAATTCCTACACAGATCCTTAATTATAATTAACTTTCATTCTCTTAATGGCCACCTGTTTATTTAATGCATTAAATAGAATTTTATCTCCTTTTTTACCAACACTTATTTTGTATGTATCCTGTGTTGCGCCTCATCCAAAATACCTCTAAAGACTGAAAACACATACAAATTTGTCAGAGTTGACCGAATCTAATGTCCTCACATTCTAAACCCAACCCAAAAAATTGTCACTTCAAAACCATGAAAGAAAATATTCACCAATAATAAATAACTGAAATCAGTGTTTATTTGTTCAACTACTCTAACACCTAATCACCTTTAACAGTAGATGCTACAAAAATACAAATACCTAGGGAACCATAATGCCTGCTGCATAGCAATTTAAGACTACAGTAAAACAGAATGGGAGGACACATTCATACACAGACATTTGCATATATAATTTTTACACTTCTATGCATACACACATACATGCTATGTTTTAAACACATTGGATAGATCTGTTGCCATCACTGCAAAACTTTTGTATCCCAGGAAAACTCAAATGATCTGATATTCAAACTCAGAGATTATAGCGAGCCAACCAATCACTATTTTAATGCACAGATATCCACCTTACCTTTCTTATATTTCAAAATGTTCTCCCATTCTACTTTGAAGATAAAAACTAAAGAGGGAATATTTATCTGATTGCTTCTAAATTTTGAGGAGGATCCAATGGAGAGTTCAAAATAAAAACAAAAAATTATTTTACCTGTCAAGATTGTTTAGACCAGTTCTATATAATAAGTGCCAGTTATATGAAATCGGGCAGTTCTAGAAATATCAATATATTTGATTTTTTGTGCGATTAGAGGATTGTCTTTTTTATTTATCTGTCATTTTCTGAACTTTAGGTTGCACTTGCTGTACATCTGCATATTTTTACTTTACAGTCCTAATTAGTAAGTGTTTTTAGCAGATGGGAGACTTGCATTCACCCCTATGACTGCAACGCTAAAGAAAACAAATAAATACGCCAAGATTTTAAAGACTGAGACATTTCACAAGATACAGTATGGCTGCCACAAAGCAAATCACTACCCTGAATAGACTAGATTTTTTGCAGCCTTATATCCCTGAAGTAGCGAAAAGCAAGGAAAAGCACATACGAGGTCAAAAAACATGTAAGGCAGCCGCTACTCACTGTCACCCCTCCCTACCGCCGCATACGCCACTAAGTGTCACTCCGCGCTGCCACCTACTGGCCCACTACGGTCTGCACATCTCAGTACCTACATATCTGCTGCTCTTGACATCCTTTACAAACCTACAGTAAACTCCTTTTTCGCATTAAATGGGATGGAGGTAAACGCTCTCCACGTTTTAAGTAAGCAATAAAATTAATAAATTGATGTTAAAATCCAAAAGCACTGCAGCCAAAATGATCACTGTCCGTTCAGACTGAAGCCCTCCACTCCCACATCTACTCAGCTCAACAAATTGCTTTCTCTGCTTAAGTAACCCACAGATTTAATTTTGGTTAGAACATTCAGTTAACACTCAGGTCCTTCACTTACCTACCCATCCCTTCCTGATTACAAGATTACCATTTTTGTTTTCAAGACTAACTTCTCATTTGAAGCTTGTCTGAGCATACTACTTGAATGTTAGGTCCATTGTCCACTGAAGGCTACTGCAACTCTATCAAAAGCTAGGACACCTCCCTTCCAGTGCAAGGATCTGATTCATAGCTTTTACCACAGGCCATTTTCACTCCTTACATGATCCTACAGAGCCTCTTGGAGACACTTCTAAGTCAAACCAACTGCTGCCTCCTGGATTACAGAACCCCGAGAAATCGCAGTCTAAGGTGGATCCAGACAGTATACATTGTACTTCTTTTGTGAAATAACAATAATCTGCTGTTATGTTATTACCAGCACTTCTGAGTTGCCAGGCATGGGTTTTATCAAGAGCTTTGTAATCTCCTACCTGCCTATTATACAGGTCTTTTCTCTTTGAGCGGGAAGAATTCTCAGAGGAAAGGGAAGCTCAGTTCTGATACACAAATCAGATTAAAAACTATAAACATCTAGACTATGCACTTACAGAAGCACAAGACTGCATGTACAAGCAGCTGTTACTGTTTGCATATGCAAATTCTAAATAAGAGCCCCACAAGCACAATTGTTGTCTGCTTTGCCTGCTGGGAGGAGCGGGTCCTGGGAACACATGTGAAGAAATACAGATGTTCTGAAAGTGCAATAGCTCCTCTGAAGCTTTACAGTTTTTCAACTGCCTTTGTTTATGGTGCTTGAAAGTAAATTTCTCATGTATCAAAGTTCTTCCTTTCAAGTTGGCCCTTTATACTAGGCTCACACAAGTACCATATTAATTTGTACAAACAAAATGGAGGGAAAGTATTGTGTCTTTATCCAATTACCTTTCTCCTAGTGAAGAATTACTATTGTAGAAACTTCCTTCAGCAGCTTCTAAGTCCACATATACTGAGAAATCAATCCTACACTGGAAAAAGAAGGGCTTTTTTGACAAAATCATTTCTCAGTGATTTCTGCGAATCTTTGCTAAGGTGGTTTGGCCATCCCTGAGACACACAGCAAGGAACAAAATTCCACAACTATAATGTGCCACAGAAGGAGAACAGAAGAGATCAAAGATCATTGTAATATCATATGAATCCTATATAAGAATGAAAGCAAGGAATTTCTTATATACAATTTCCAGATCACCCTAGAAAATGGAACTATTACACACACACACAGAGTACCCCCCAGTACAGGGAGAGAAGAGAAGCAAAAAAACCCCACCACAGTTTAAAAAATGACAGAACAAAGAGACAACCATACTAAGATACTAACTTGACAGCCATACTAACTTGAACTGAGGAGATTAAATTTCCTTCTGATCTTAAATATGGAGAGAAATTTAAACCTAAAAATATGAGTAGGATACAACAATGAACCAGTTCAGAGAATTTAATTCCAGTGCAACTTGCTACCATATTATCTCCCCTTGGGGTTTACTTGTAGTCATTTAAAAACTGAATTTACAACTGCAGGAGAGAAAGAAGAGGAGAAAAACCTCCCTGGCTGCAGCAAATGACCAGGAAAGCTTTGAAGTTTAAGATTAACATGAATAAAAGTGCAAATTAGAGGCTGCCAGGACTTCTTTCAACACTCTTTAGATATACTGGAACATCAGATATCAATATGTTCATTCTTCTTATCCCAGGAATTATTGGACATATTTATATAACCCCTTTCATAGGCTTATTTCAAGCTTCACCTTAAAATGGTTTAGATTCTTTGACTCCACTCTACTGAGACATCATTTTAGGACTTCATTTCACATATTATTGCACACCTTCTTCAAATGTAATCTCAATTTATTTATGACCCATTAATAATAATATATATGGTTTTAATCTCATCCTTTAACAGAAATATTTTCCCCCTCCAATATGTTTATAGAAAATAACTTCACCTCCTCTCATTTGCAGCTGGACTACACTACACAGGCCAACTCTTCTCATGTTCTCTGAACTGCACTATAGGTCTCCCTACTCTGAGCACGTTCCAAGTCATGTTATTTCTTCCTAGAATAGTATCCGATACATCAC
This sequence comes from Burhinus bistriatus, assembly GCA_013397275.1. Classification (NCBI taxonomy): domain Eukaryota; kingdom Metazoa; phylum Chordata; class Aves; order Charadriiformes; family Burhinidae; genus Burhinus; species Burhinus bistriatus. The sequence goes on along the minus strand of VYXH01004453.1, from coordinate 90,185 downwards.
ACTACATATTACTTATTAAACAGTGGCACTAATATTCCTGTAAGGCTGCTGATAATACTCACTTAATACCTTCTAGAACCTCCTTTGTTATTTCGCTGCTACTTAACTCTGCCAGCAGATAGTCATTCTCTAACTGACCAATACATTCAGATTCCCTCCTTCTCCCACCACCTCCTACTGGTAAGTCTCCAGGTTATACCTAAGTTCCTGACAGAGGTCCCTTCATGCCAGACTTTACTACTGGATTTCAATCTAGAGCAATTATTCAGAACAAGATCACCCCCTGGTTCTCACTGTTGAATGATGCAACCAATCTGTGCCTAATGACAGCTCTCATACTTATGAATACAGCCTTGTCTAAGAAATCATTTATCTTATTTAAAAAGATATTAAGTAATATTTTTGCCTACAGCGCTGAATCAGAAAAAAAAGGTGCAAGTTTTATGTTATTACTATTATTTATCTGTCTTTTAATAACAAGTCATGATCTCATTCTTATTAGGACTACTTGTGCACCCATATATAAATATTAACACATATAGTTTTTAAAAGGCTCACCACATCAACACATACAATCCTTACAACTTGAAGGTGGAACACAGTATCTGTTTAACAGCATCCTATGAAACTTAAACAGTGTGCCTCCATATGCTATTTGAAAATTGAAATTACTGGTGAGGAAAACATGCTTTCTGGCATTAAAATGCACTAGAAATTTAAACAATCAAAAATAAAATGCATAAAACATTTTCTAAACATTATAAAATACTCTTTTCATTTTACTGCGTTTGTAATCAATGTCTTTTTTGTCCTTTTAAGTATTTGGGGGATTTTTAGGAAGTCGTTAAAATATTCTGTATGATTTACTGAATATTAGATCAACCACAAATTAGAAATGCCAATAAAAGTTTTCATAACATTTCCAATAAAAATGAATGCAAACTGTATATCTATGGAAAATGCTGAAAGAAAAATAAAATGCCAAAAGCAACAGTTCCTTTCAGAAGTGTTATTCGGATTAATGACCTCTTTCAATGAAAAAAATCCTTTCAAAAGCAATCAGCTTGAAAAACTATTTAACAGAAATACATTTAGAATGACTGTGAACTAATCAATCAGTCTGAGTGCACAAAAAAATGACATGCTACATGATTTTGACACAGATGACGTTGCTTCATGAACAAAGTAACTCAATGTGCTTAATCCAGCAGATGAGAATAGGGGACTGGCTGCTCTTCGGTCTGGCAAATATCCAAACAAGGACTATATTTTATGACATTTATTGAAGAATCACTGTTAGAAAGTTCTTCATTCAGAACTACACATGCATATGAAACAAATTTCCGCAACTGTTATATGCATGATCTGACAAACCTACAGTTATTTTGTACCATACTTCCAGTGTGCCTCACATCCTCTGCTTACAAATCAGGTTCATAATACATAATTTTTTATTACTCTCAAGAGTCTTATCAAATGGGGTATGATGTTTGAATAAAAGTGGGGTGCTGAACATGGGCCAAGGAAGGCAGCAAAAGAACTACTTTATCATATCAGCACTTCAGCCTTCTATTATGATTGCGTTGGCACCTTTCCTAATGTATAAGTGAGTTTAATTTGCAGCAGTGCTATACAGAAGGTGTGCTGTACGAACCTTGAATTTTAATGTAAAACATTCTGGATAATTTTCCTCACAGTATATGGAAATTGGTGAAGTTCACGTACTTGGCTGCCTTTAAATCTGAAAATGCCACAGATCTGCACGGAGAGTTGAGCAATTCTGAAGATGAATGACCGTCACATGTGGACATAAGACATTCCTAGTGAGTTAGTGACTTCAGGTATAGGAGATGTTTGAATCTGCAGCAAACCTGAAGCTTTTCTTTTCAAAGTCACCTAACACCCAACGCTCAAGAGAAGAAATACAGCATAAATACAAATGCAAGATTCTTCCATCTTTCTGTACTTAATTCACTGTATTTCAACATACTAATCACTAGAATATCAAGTCTTGTGGCCAATGGCTTAACTCTCACTTACCTCTATGAGTCTCTGTATGACCTGTTTTAGCTTTGTCCTATTTTCTTATGGAGACTAGGAGGGCCTGCACGGGCAAGGGAGAATTAGCACTTCAAAAGTTGTAAAGCAATTACATGGTTGTAATCACTCTCATTTTGCAATCCTCATACTTTTCTTTCTATCCCTCTGCCTCCATCGCATTCTTCTTTACTTTGCCTACTAGACTGTCTCACATCTACCATAGCTATGTTATCACCTATGTTACAAGATACACGATAGCCCTATGAGACAGAAAATCCCATAACACTTAAAATGCATACAGGACTAAACTTTCTATCCTAGCACCCTAGCTCAGATCACCCTAAAGTTAGTAAGAGTTATTAACAGGGCAGTTGATGTTATAACAGGTAATTTGCAAAACACTACAAAGTTATGTAAAACTAAATCTTGTAGGCTTCTGTAATCAAATGATTGCACTGCATCCCAGATCAACAACTTTCCTATTGTTTCAGTTTCCAGTTGCCCTATCAACACAGCCCCTCTGCTGACACCAGATAGTTCTGCTATGCACATTCCTTTCAAGCTGCCACACCAGCAGTTTTGCAAAACAGTTTATCTCCACAGTTTTCTATGGGCTGCAGCATTTAGGAAGTCCATCCTGACAGTAGGCTATGTGAAAGTATCACTGGTGTCTCAGACTACAGTTATATCTCCAGAAATGGAAGATGAGTGGAGTACCTTGTTTCATCATTCTTAGTTCCCAAGGCAAGGCTTTCCACTAGCAACCCCGAAAAACACAACTACATGCATAGCAGAGGTACATCCCTCCTATAATTCTTTTCATCCTAAACAAAACTCACTCCTGAAAGATTAATCAACTTGCATAGCAGATAATGGGTGTGCTGCTTGAGCTGCCTTATGGCCTCTTAAGATCCAGCCTGATGGAACACTTATCATTTCACAAGCACATCTTTAAATATTTCATCAGTGAAGGAAAAAAAATAAACTGGGGATTTTTTTTATTTTTTTCGTTTTGTTTTTTTCTTCTTCTACATGGAAGAACCAGCATCTTAACAAAAGAAGCCAACACGAAAAGGATGGTACTGAAATATGTGTATAAGTCTGTGTTTAAAAGAAAGCAAATGATAGGTTATCAGCTTGGATATGGCATGCTTCATCTCATCATTGCTAGATGTGAGCAATGAAAACAGAGTTAATGTTCCATAGTGAAAGCAGAAGTGACAGTAATGCCCAGGAATGGACTTTTACACAAAGAACTCACTGGAAAAGCTCAAATGTCAAGTGTAACAGAAGTTTACATTACTTCAGGTTTTTGACTTTTGCCCCGTGCTTCCTTTCTTTCTATCCATATAAACATACACAGTAACACAATTTACAATCTGATTTTAGCGTAGTACTTCACTTTTAGTGATAATCTGTACAGTGAATCAGCAGGATCCCAAATGTGTGTGAAAACTCCTTGGAGCTGGAGAAAATTATTGTTATTCTGTCACCTTCATGGGCAGCATGTGCCTCGAGGACAGACAGATCGCAGCACAGGCAAAATTCAATTGGACCTGATATTTGTTAGTACTACTTGCCTGAAGTAGAAATAGTATTTTAGCCTTTGCCTACTCCCTACTGGAAGGGAATTGGTATTTAAAGCTTCAGTGGATCCCTGCAGCAAAGATCTTACTCAGTTTCCCCAAACGTTTCATAGGCATTAGCCAGCCTCTCCCATCTGCCCTAATGCATTGTGTTTCTATACCAGACGCATCAACATACTTCAAAAAACTGGAAATTGTAAACAACATGGTGGATCATAACAGAGAAAATACATCTGGAAGCAAACATTTTCAGAATGAAACTAGAAAGAAAAAAAAAAACAAAAACAAAACAAAAGGAGCATTTTCCATAAGCTGAATTATACCTGTGTACCACACACAACTGTATAAATGTGGCTAAGTCAGCGGGCTTGCAGACTCTAAGATATAGTAGAATTTAATCCTTTGTTTATAAATTCCTATGACCTCTTAGAAATCACGGGCCTGGTTTTCAGAGATACTGAACCTGTCTCTTCCATTACTTTACCTGGAGATACGTGTGCTCTGACAACTCTCCTGGAAATCAAAACCCAGTGACATTACATGGGATTAATGGCCAGATTCTCAGCCTTCAAAGGAGCTACACTGATTTGTATCAGCTGAGACCGCTATGTCTCTTACACTGTGTTCTGGGTACTACAGCTTTTCTGCTTTCACTAAAACAGTTAGAAGTAAGATAAATAAGTGAGATAGATATAAGATAGATAAATGAGAAAAATTAGACAATAAGAAAAAAAAATGTTGTTATTTCCCAGCTCTGTCTTGGTGTAAGACTTTATAAAGTTGGTGAAAAATAAAGTAAAGCAAACCCAGGGTATTACTATATTATAAAGTACCTTGTTCTGGCAAGGACTTGTTTGCAAATCTCAAAATATAAATGTGCAGCACGTATAAATCATTCTTTCATTTTATAGACAAGAACTAAAGTAAAAGGGCTGCCTTCTGACAGATTTCAGAACCTATGACTATGATATTACCATTAAGTCATTTGTTTATAATGGAACATAACGTATAAAATCACTTTTCCTGAAAGATGACTATACTTATCATTGGGAAAAAAAGAAAAAAAAAAAAGAAATAATAATGTTTGATAAATAAATCATTTACCTCTAAATTATTTTACCTATCAGAGCGTCCCTGTGGTACATGGCACTAGCGGCATATTACTGACTTCAGTTTGGCACCCACATCTATCTAAATGCCATCCAAGCATTTAAACCCTTGTTCCTTATAAGCATGAACAGCCCTGAAGAGATCAGAGGTAGCTTCATTTCCTACTTCCAGATGTAAGAAGTGGATGGGACTGGAAGCACCTCCCTTTCCAAGGAAAAGGAAAAGAAAAAGCATTGCTTTTTCTTACAGCTTCCTTGTTAACTCAGGTTTAATTAACTGGCTGATGCCACTGTCTGTACCACACAACCTGAGACTTTGGCATTGTTTAGTAGGCACCTAGGAGCGCTTCCAGGCAATATTATTTGCTATCACGTGTACGTTTGTGAAGAGAGGGGAGATGCTGTTGATACTGACACTTTGAGGTCACATGGGACTCGGGCTGCCTGTCTGCAGGGAAATGAGGTTGGGAGCCTCTGCTTTGTTCCACTCCAATCCTTGCCACTCAGTACTCTGATCCTGTCAAGATCATGAGGGCTGGCCACCATTGTACAATGACCTGCTGGAAAGTTCAGTGCTGGTATTTTGCTGCTTGCTTTCACAGGACTGCTCCCATAGACTCTTTTCCATCCTCTCCTGAATCTAGTGCGACTGCCTTCTTCATTTGCCTTTGGCAGACTGCAGCCACCAACTCCTTCTTACTTCCCGGTGTCCAAACGCAGCCAACCTGACCAAGCTGACCGCATGACATTCAAAGCCTTTGCACTGACCTCCTCCATTCCTTGATCTAGACACACAGACATGCAGATTGGCAGTGAACGGAATCAGCTAAATCAGCTATACTGTATCATGTAATTTATTACTCGAGTTCATGATACTGAAATACCAGATTTTTGAAGGTCACTGTTCATGTACATCTTTGTAACATTCAGCCAATTTACCAGAGAAGAATGTTTTTCTGTGTCACATGGCTTGATTATACACAGCAGTTTTTGCCTTTTGAGTTACATAGGTTATTGGTACTTAGTAGCTTTACTTTTTCATCTATGAACATTTGTCTCAGAAAAAATATAGCATGATGTGGAAACAATGAAGATCATCCTTTGGACATCTACAGAGGTTTTCTGGCATCCAATAATGAGTGACATGATTGAATGACTGCAAGAGACTACTAGGAAATACAATTTTGATGCAAGATACTTTGATCTCAAACTGACAGTTTGGGAAATTCCCCACAGTATCACAAGGGACACTATTCTGTACACATGACCATCTACAAAAGTAATTTCTCCATTCGTATGAATTTTATGACCCCCCAAAAATACGGCATTGAATTCTGGAAATGTGAAGTTTCAGCTGTGTAGACTGGAATTCTTAATCCCAGTTCAGATTTACTGTACTCGCTTCTGGAAATGAGACAGATGTAGACACAAACTCCTGTCAAAGCTATGCCAGGAAAAGCTGTTTCTCCTGCACTTCAGAATATGAATGTGCTTGTGTACTGGTGTAAGATTTGTTTTCATTGGTCAGACATTCACTTATTCCAATAGATTGGTTCCGCACGGGCACAGAGGAGCTGTGGGTGGCAATGACACATGGAGCTGCTCTGTACAAAGAATGCTTTTAGACTGGGTATCTATGTTTCACTGAACCAGAAAGAGAGAATGTAGAATTTTATGTTTTCCCTCACTTTGTATTCCTTATCAGCAGGATAAATCTCACTTTCTCAAGTCTGTAGAACTCATCCCCCTTAACTATAAAGAAAGATGATACAGAATTAGAAGAATTCCATGTCTGACTAACAAACTCTGAATTCTCCATCTTTTCTCTGCTGACTTATTTCTCTCTCTCATCCAGGCAGAGTGAATGAGAGCCCTCAACCTTTGGAGAGCTACCTGCCTCAACTTGCTGACAGACACACTCTGTATTGCCCAGCTCCTCTACAAATGGCTGCTGGTTGTTACAGAATTTAGTTTCCAGTGACCACTCTTCTAACTTCTAAAATTATCTTCAAATAGTATGAGTAACAAATAGCTAGACATCAGAATCCTTTACTTTTCACTATGCAGGTCCTATGCCTGCTATTATTCATCACCAATATCCCTACATCACTTATTTAACACCTAGCTTCTAGCCATGTCCAATCTCTGTTCATTTTCCCATTTAATCTGATTTCACTCCCCTACAGTGCATGCTTATATTCAGAAGTATTTAAATTGGTTGAATCAACTCAGCTAATTCCTACTGGGTACCACCTAACTAATTTACCTCACACAGCTATAAAATTAAATGACTCTGTATTTTAACTACATAAACAAAAACAAAGCAAAAAAAAAAATCCACAAGCATTAAAATATATTTTCAGTTCAATTCCTTCAGTGTCCTATAAATAGAAAGTGGGTTTTTTTTCATATGCTATATGAAATTATAAAACTATTTGTTAAAGGGTTTAATAATTTTGTTTCCATGTTAAAGACTTTAGAACTAAATTCCCCTCAGAAATGACTTAACCCTTTTTAGGTCTGCAAAGCTAGCAATTTTAACAACTTCAATCTACAGACTTGAGAAGATATCTATTCTGAGCACGGATATACATATAGCCATGTGAGTCTTACCAGTTGGTCTTTAGTGCTGTTTTGGTTGATGATTCATTTATTCTGTAGGTAGAAATAAGTATAGCTAATGAGATCACAGAAACCTTCTGACAGCTTTGATGTGAATACAATCCCTATATTAAGAGCAGTGTGTGGAGGAGTAAAGCGGGGGGATGTTCTCACTTGTTATTTGAAATAAGTTTGGTGGATCTCAGCACAGTGCATAGCAGACTGATGTTCAGAAAAATCACTGTCAACAGTCAAACTAAAATTGGCACCATTTTTGGCAACAGAAGCAAAAATTAATGATTAAATGGGTACAGTAAGATCAGAACAGGCCTGCAATGCATTTGCTGAAGGGAAAGTGTCCTGGGAAACTTGATGCCAATCCCATCTGTGCAATGAAACCATGGTCAAGCCAACATTTTTAATTACAAAGAATTTTAGTTTTTAAAATGTATGGAGTAAATTTAATTTACATTTTTAATTACAAATATTTTTAATTAAAGAATTTTAGTTTGTAAAATGTATGGAGTAAATTTTCCTATGATTTAAATCTGTGCTGCTCTATTGACTTCAGGAAAACTATGCTAATTTTCAGAAGCTGAAAAGTCACCTCTAGTTCTTCAAAACTTCTCACTACATTCCTTAAAAAATATTTGTAGCTACCTATCACCTTAACTTTTTATTTGTTCCTGTATGGCTATGCCAATTGTATGGTGTTTTTCCCTCAGAGCAGGCAATAGGATGGATTCCACTGAGCAAATTGAGGTGGAAGTGGGTACTGAATTTTGCTTGGGTCACCTGCAGTGGGATTTATTTCACCTGATTTCAGCTATCTAAAAGTCAGAGAGCTGATCTAAACTACATACCTAGGCAGCCTTTACATTTATTGGGCAAGCATAGTAACCTCTCTAGAGGGCCACTAAATCCACCAAAGCCACTATTTTTCTCCTGTCCGCAGAGAGCGCCAAAGCAGCAAAATTATCATGGTGTGGGTGCTGCTGAGCAATACACATCTCTGTGGAAAGAGCTGTGAAGCTAATATCACAGGGTTGCTCAGGAATCTAGTTGCATCTCCAGGCTAAGCCCTATCACTTAATGGGGAACTGAGAACCCCTAAGAAGTTGTTATCATCCTCCACCTATGAACTACACTGCTAATGATAGTTTTCTGAGGTATGCAATACACATCTTGCAGCTCTCAGCCATATGAAGATTTTGGCACTGTAGGTCACAGGATCAGAAAACTTGTGATCCCTGATACAGAATAAATTATTTTTTCAAAATGTGTTTTATGCTACCACTATCTTCCACCACAAAATAACAGAGCAGCACTACTGCTGCATGGAAGCTCCTCCTTATATCTGAAGGCAAAAGAGGCTAAAGGTAGAAAAAAGTATTACATAGTTTTATTCTCCACACTTCAAAGAAACCCAGTAGCAACATGAGAATTTTAATGTGATGCAAACCTTTTGTAAATCAAGTAGCATTAAAGCAATTATCCTTCTCAAAGCTGATCACCCTTCCATCTTTCTACAGAGCAACATCACAGAAAGGGGAGAAATTACTTTTTCTGGTGTGCAGAATCTAGGAGTTTCTAAAATCATCATTCATTTTTCTTTATCTGTACACAGGAACAGTAAGTCAAAAATAGTTTACATCAGCAGCATGAAGCTGGGAGGAAGAAACCTTCTAAGCTCTCTCTGGAATGACAGAAATGGGAATAGGACTGAAGACACATTGGGCAAATGAAACAGACAGACTGATCAGCCTCAGACAAGATGCTACAACACTTGTCTCCCCCTTCCTTACATTTGGATCCACTTTGACAGCGTGACATCTAAAAGCCATTACCACAGTCTGCACCATGACAAAACTTGCAGTTTTGTTCTCTTCCTCTCATGCTTTGGCTTTTCCTTTAGAACACCCTGATTTCCTATTATTCTAAATATAGAGACCTTTCACTGTCAATGAATTGCATAAAAATTCAGTGAAACTTAACTAAACTTGGCCTGGATAGGAGATCTGACCTGCATTTATGAGTAAAAAAAAAAAAAAAAAGGTAAAACCCACGGTTTTAGGGAAGTGTTATGATCTTAAATCTTGCATTCATGTGACTTGCAAAGACGTAAAAGCATTTAGGAAGTACAAGTTGTTTATTAAGCTAACCGTACAGGTTCCATAAAGCCAATCCTTAATTTACATCTACACAATGTTTACATATCTAATGTATAAGAGCATGCAAATGCAAAAGCTGACAGAAACCATTTCTTTCTTCCTCATGATCATACCTGCTTGTTACTCTGAAAGAAGCACTAACATTAAAAAACTGCCTCACGTGCACACAGTCCCCTGGTAATTACAGTCAGTTTCATGGTCAGTCCTTATTTCCTTGTAACACTGCAGGCTAGGGGACTGAAGGCATTCTAATTCAATGAGAGCAGGCTCTCATAGCACTAAAAAGACAATGAAGAATACTGATTTGGCTCCACCTGGAGAATTGCCATAAAATGCTCACTTGTCTAATCTGTTTGAGTAATTCCTGAAGTGAAACTCTACTGGAAGGGAGTATACTGCTAATTCAACAAAATCCCTTTCAACAATGAACTAACATGCCTCTGGTCAATTCTTGGTTTTCATTGTTTCTGCTTTTCCCAGTTTAGCTCAAACTGACTATGCTATAACCAGTCTCAAAAACCTCAAAGAATTCAGTGAAACAAGCTATGAGGAGTCAACGAATTACCTCCCTGCCCTGCCTCAGTTTCAGGCTATGTGGATTAATAAGGCTAAGCGGCAGAGGACAAAGAATGCTCCAAGGGTGTTCCTTGCAAATCAGCAGACCTGGCTTGACTGGGCACAACCTGAATATAGCGCTGCTAGTAAGGGTCTTCCCCTAAGAACAAACAAACAAAAAATACAAATCTACTGATTCTTTGAGCTCTCTGTGAATCTGTCAACAAATGTGCCATTTAGTGTTACATACAATTTGATATCAAACCACATTTTCAAAAACATCAGAGCATTTAGTCTGAGCCTAACAATCATTCTTCTCCTTACAAACTGAAATCAAGTTTTAGCTGTAAGTACAGACTTCCCCACAAATTAATGTCTCCTAGTGTAAAAAATATAATATTTTACAGAGCAGAAGAACTAACAAACAAAAAACACCTCATCCCAATCACAAGTAAGAAAGAAAATGGAGAAAATGTTAACAAGCCAGAGTTACTTCTTCTATATACGTATTTAGAATCAATACAAAAAGAGGAAAGATTTTCTTCATGGAAATGAGGAATTTCACAAACTGCAGACTCCAGCTGACCTGGGGAAGTGCCTGCACATCAAGAGTTGAACTAGGTCCACACACTCTCTTCATAAATCACATGCATATGGTGTGAAGGACAGATGAAAAGGATAACAAGGAGCTGATTGCTATATCATCAAATGTGAGTGAATACAGTGCTGCATTTGCCAAAACCACAGTTAAATGACTTTCCCTCATTCTTCTCTCCCCCTTGTTATTTTGCTTTTTTATTTTTTAGTTATATAAAGTATTCACTTTACTATATCTATAACCTTGTATAATTGCTGGAATAATCTCATGAGTGATCTTCCCAGTCATATTGGCAGTATTCCAGAAAATCCACTATAGTAAACATTATGGTTTTAGCTTCTCTATTTATTTCTATGCACCTGTTTACAAAGCTAAACTTCTTACAGCCCAAATCTGTAAGGCTACAAGCATCTGAGAACTTCCTGTTAATGCAACTGCTAAAGAATCATAGATGCATCTAATGGTATCAACTATTGCTAATACAGAATACTAACCGTACTGAGTTAGAACTAACTCTGATTTGCCAAAGAATAGAAGGAACCAGATTAATAGTAATACTACAGTATAATACAGCACTGTATTTTGATAGTAGCAGGAAACAGAAAATTATATTCTTAGGGTTTCTCAAGTACTCTGGTGATAGACTGTTTAGACATAAAAAGCATAGCAGATTAAAATCTTACATCTGGAAACAGGACAAATAGACCATTGGATATTAAAATATTTCTGTAAAGTTAAGAGTTCAGTATTTTTACAGACATACAGAACTCACTGAATTTAATTCAGTAATTTGTTATTTTGTTATTCAATTGGTTGTTGTTATCTATCTGTAATTTTCATGTATGCTGATTCCCATAATGGTAAAATTAATCATAAAGCCTCTTCTGAATGGATGGGTGAATTATACTGGAATAGAAACAAACTATATAGACAGATTGTACTTTGAAAGGAAAGCATTGATAAGGTTATCTACCATGGAGTCATCAAATTCCCTAAATTAAGGCAGTCTGTACAGTTTATATGCAAATTAGAAATACAAAAATCTCTATCAGCAACAATGAATAATACTACTGATACTAATTCTGATGACAGCCATGGTAACAAGTTGTTCCCATAGTGCAGGCGCAGATGAGCTGCATCATGCTAGCTTTTTACAAATACAGATGAACTGGACAGTAAATGTGGGGGAACAAGAACACAGCAATATGGCAAGCAAAAAGTTAAGAGGCTACTGATCTAGAGAAGTGTTGATCTCAGTAAACCACCAGTTTGCACACAAAAGAAAACTTACAGGCACCATAGAAAGAAAAGCTGTAAAGAGAGCTTTTAAAGAAGACGTTTGTGGGAGCTCATTGCAAGCATAAATGTTGTTCGGGGAGAAAAAAAAACCCAAGAAGCAACCTCATGCTAACAAAAAAGGTATATTTTCAAAAGTAGTGAATTGTAATTGGTAAGGCAGGGGTAAATATTTTCAAGCACAGACAAGCTGATGTTTAACAGAGAGACAGAATACAGTAATGGAATTCCAAATAAAAGTGAGTATGGCAAATCAAATAATTTGCCAGCATTATTATCACATGCATTCTTCAAAATATTTTTTTTTTTCTGGAAATCTCTGCAGACCACAAACATGAACAAGAGCACTCTCTTATTTCTCTGTGTAACTGTATGGGCTACACATCAATATATATATTTCCAAAATTAATTACAATAGAGAAGTAAATAAATGAATAGGTCAATAAGTGTTAGATTGGCAAAGATGGTAACTGAAAATCTGTATTTCTCCCTGTACAGAACAGTTAATGGTCATGCTAACTTCTGCTATACTTTCTTCTGCCTACATGTCTTAACACTTATCTGGTTGCATCAACAACGTGACTTTATTTCCATTCCTACCTTCTGAACATAGTCCTAAAAGCTAAGTGCATGCCAGTTGTACTTAGAGATAACTTGTTCATAAAAATAACTTTTGCCATATGAACAGCCATCATTCAGAACCTGGAGTGATCACCACTAGCATTTTTAAAAAAACAGAATTACTTTTCATAATTCTTTATATGAAATGAAAAGGATAATGTAGAAGGAAAAAGGGAAGCTTCTGGTTACTGGATCAATAAATCATTTTTTAACATGAAACATTCTTAAACACATGATCATTTAAAATATACATTTTCAGAAAGATATTTTAGCCATATATGAAAATATAGGAACTGAACTGCAATCCTTGGTGCCTTAGCTTCTATTGACTTTAAATTTGTACAAAATCAACACTGCTGGAAATCAGGTCAATGGCTCAAAAGCATTACCTCCCAAAACTAATATATCCTCCTAGAAGAAGCAACCATTGGCTCAAGCTAGGAAGAAGTTCTTTCTCTACTTCGCTCACAAGCCCTTATATTCCCTGATCCAAACTGAATCCTTTTTTACAGTTAAAGTAATACATGAGCTTACTGAGGTTTTTCTGACACAATAGGCTCTAAAAAAATTCCCTAACGATTCCTTGGCGTTTGCTATCACTTGTGACCTTTATTTCCAAGAAGGATTATTATTACCTCCTTGCACTGTACATTTCCCTACATGATATCACCAGCCATATGCCAGCCTTGCTCAGGGGTTTCTCATATACAGCTTGAACAATTCTTCACATACTTCTAGTGTTTACTTAAAATTATGTACCATTTATTTCTGCAGTAATTCCTAGTTTTCTTCAATTAAATGTAGAGTTCTAACATGCAATTAAGCACACACATAGAATACAGACACTTGCTGGTATCAGTAACTTAAGAGTGGTTAATTTTCATTAAATGACACATATTAAGCCAGATATGTGAATCAAGATTGTAAAAGATAATTTTTTTAAGACCTTTCTAGCCTTGCAACTAATCATTTGATTATATACTATTTTGTGTGACGTTCCTATGATAATGCACTTAATCATGAACCTTTGATCTTCACTCCTCCCCTGCACTTTGCTCATTAATTCATCTTCACAGTCTATACTTCTGCCTCACAAGCCACTGCAGAGGCTCATATTCTTATTTTATTTCAGTAATCCTCACCCTCTGTCCCATGATGTGGGAAATACTCACTCATGAATCTCTAAGTTTTGATATCCTATAGTTTTGCAGAGTTGGAACTATGAAGCTTTATGGAAAAAAAAAGAGAGAAGAAATAAAAAAGACAAACAATCAAAAGAGAAAAAAAAAAGTTAGCCATTTCAAATGATTCATCAGGATTCTAAAATGCCAAAACATCTATATGCAGACAGATAAGAGAAACAATAGTCATAAGATTATTGTGCTACTTGATGTGTTATGTTCCAAGATGGGGTCTAGTATCATATCTGTGTTGAATCACATGGCTAACTTTTTTGTTGCTTTTTTGAAAGTATGGTGAGAGAGTTGTAAATGAAAGAAATGGGCTATTATTAAGAATTGTAAACGTTCTTAACTTATATCAGTATATTCAATAGCTTTAGCAGTACTGATTGCTTTCCCAAGCAATGGTATTTGTTTCCTGGTAAATGCAAACTTGAAAGCATTCTTCCACAATAAGTGTGTCATAACCTTCCACAGGGAATTGAAACTGTAGATTTTCCGTGGAATGTTTGATCAGCCACATAATGATGTAGCGTCATGTGGAAATGATCTGTGGTGGCAGCAGGAAGGGTGAAGAGACATAGTCATTTGAGTCACAAAGTTGTTTGCGTAGACAGCAGGCAACATAGTCCACATCTTGGATCAGAAGTAGAACTGTCCATAAACTTCCTGTGCCTCATGGAAGACACAATACTGACAGATTTATGCTAAATATTTCAAAGACACTGTGGGAAATGAGACAAATGGCTCTTATGTATTTCAACTGGAATTGTGCTCAGATTTTCACTTGTGAAAATTTCCTCTTTGAGCGCACATTAAAAATAGAATCACGGTTATACATATAAAATAAGATGGATGAAAAATACCGATGCTTACAAAATTTCTGTCACTCTATTTTCATCCCAAAGAATTAATTTTAGTATTTATAAGACACCCTTTAATCCAACGTATTTTTACATATTGAGTGGTATGTCTGTCATCTTCTAGACACAATTCTTATAGTCGCATTTTTAATTTAAAAGTGATATGAAGTTCAAAATTCAAATACCTTGGAACACTATCAGAATTCCTCTGCTTTCATTACAATTCAAATATAGGCCAAGTTTTCCAGAGATTTTCAAACCATATTGAGAAACATGGATTCAGTGGGAAAAGACACCTCTGAAAAGGAAGAAAACCCATGGGGAAAAATTTAAACCATAAATATATGATGTCTTATGGACCAGGGTAAAATACTACGTTTCTGGCAACACTTCGACTTGCTTGGATCAAGCACATCAAAGTGTTACTAAGAAAGTGCAAGTTCAAGAGAACATAATCCTGCAAACATTTCGGTGAAGTGAGCAAGTAAAAGCAGTGAGCTAGCCCCCACATAGAAAGCAGCTCCATCTTTCTGTGGCTGAACAGTAAGAAGCAATAGTCATTAGCTACTGGCTGCAAGAGTTTATATTACCTGCCACACTACCTTTACCTGTTGACAGCAGGCCAGTTCCTTGAGGACTAACTCTGAGCACTTTCAGCCAGTTCTTCATAATTCTGGAATAACAACTGTTCCTCTTGAATGTCACATAAGGTCACATAAAAACACCTTAATCCAAAAGAATTTCAAATATTTTTAAATATATTTGCTCTAGCTTTTCACTTTTGACATTTGGACTTCTGTCCTTTGCTTTTTCCATTCCCCCATCACCCTCACAGTAATTAGTCTCTTTCAGCTTCTAAGTCTGAGAAGTTAAAGAGTATCAATATTCTAATATTGAATTTTTTAATATTTCTCACATAAGAATAGAAGCTGTTGCTAAAACAGTCTTTTAAATTTAATTGGTCAGTTAGAAAACCTTTTGCAGGAAGGACAGTTTTCCAAGAAGGTCAAGATTGCAAGGCCACCATTTCAAAGATTTTTCAAACATCAGTCCTCAAAGCATAGTACATTCACGATCAATCTGATCCTTCTGGGGCATTTTAAAGCTTATCTACAATTTTTTTTTCACTATTTTATTGCAGTGGATTTTGAGGACTATACTACCTGGATTACAAAGTCATTAAGTGCTGAGCCATTATTTTCAACTGATGTTTTGTACTTAAAGCCCACAGAAGCTGCAAGCATAATATCTCCTTATCTCACAGTGCATTGGTTCACATCCTGCTTGGGAAAAGCCTAAGAAAATTTTGCTGATGCAGATGACAAAGTCTGAGAGGGCACAGGTTCAGCAGATCCAATTCATTACTCAAGATGAGTATGAAGTTTTGAAAATAAATGCTATTGATGGATCACCTGTTGGTGGTTCATAACAAGCGTTATTCAAAATGCTTACCTTCTCTTCTCTCAAAGAAGGTTAGTTGTCCAGACTTTGAGATGCAATGTGGAATTTGACCCATAAGAGGAAAATGCTTAAGGCACATCGATTTATCTTCTTGGTGATGGAAGAGAAAGATACAGCTCAGCCTAAGGGCTTTCTGAGACATGTTTGAAAAGATTTGCTCCATTGAAAACAAATTTTAGATGGGGCAACAATTTCAGAAGGGAGCTGCATTTTACATAAGTCACTTCCTGTTCAAAAGATATGAACATTCTCAACTTTTAAACCTTCCAGTTCCTCAAGTTACACCAGTTGAAGAAGATAAAGTTACTTTTGGTTGGTAAGCCTTTTATGAAGGGATGTGGTTAAAAAACCTTACTGTTCAAGTGTGGGTAATGCACCTGAACATTTTTTGCATTAAAAACTGTCATAAACTCCAATTTTTGTTTCCATTACAACAAAACTTCTTTAAAAACTATGATATTAGTTAGAGTTAAGCCACCCATGAAAAAAATGGCAATATCATAACAAGTGTATTTATTGCATAATACTTTAAATGCTATAGTTTTCTCTAATTTATGTCCAATATTAGATAACAAGGTTTTGTTGATCCTGAAACACCTGCAGACCTACCATTTGAGCTGAAGGGGGGAAAAAAAAGGGTAACTGCTATAATACATCCCTGCATCATCATGACAAGCTGTGGTGGGTTGACCCTGGCTGAATGCCTGGTGGCTATCAAAGCTGAACTATCACTCCCCCTCCTCAGGTGGACAGGGGAGAGAAAATAGAAAAAAAGGCTCGTTGGTCAAGATAAGGACAAGGGGAGATCACACACCAATTACCATCACAGACAAAACAGGCTTGACTTGGGGTAAATTCATTTGATTTATTACCAATAAAATCAGAGTAGGATAATAAGAAAATAAAAACGAAATCTTAAAACAACTTTCCCCCATTCCTCCCTTCTTCCTGGGCTCAAATTCACTCCCAATTTTCTCCTTCTCCCCAGCGGCACAGGGGGACAGGGAATGGGAGTTGTGGCCAGTTCATCATATGCTGTTTCATCTGCTCCTTCCTCCTCAGGGGGAGGACTCCTCACACTGCTCCCCAACTCCACCATGGTGTCCCTCCCATGGGAGAGAGTTCTCCACAAACTTCTCTGGGANTTCTTAAATATGTTATCACAGAGGCGCTGCCACCATTGCTGGTTGCCTTGGCCAGCGGCGGGTCTGTCTTGGAGCCGGCTGGCATTGGGTTTATCGGACATAGGGGAATATTCTAGCAGCTTCTCAGAGATGCCACCCCTGTAGCCCCCATGCTACCAAAACCTTGCCACTCAAACCCCATACACAAGCCTGGGAATTTCTCATTTTACTCAGAAGATAACAGTATGGGTAGCTAGACGATATAAACACCATAGACGCCATTTGTGCTTCCTTCAGCAATGTAAAAACCATATATTTCAAGCAGATGTTTATGGAATGTTGATGCTAATTCGTACGCAATAATTCTCTTCTGCAGTATAAGAAAGCAATCCTAAAACGTACTTTTAAAAATATCTCTGTAAGTCCAAGACTGATAATGGTACTATCTATACCCAGACATACAATTTGAGGATTTTTATATATTAGACAAAAAAGTTCCTGATATGTCCTGTCAGTAAATGGTATGCAAACATACCCCTGAAACTGTAAGACATATACAAAGAAATGGGCAGAATTCCACCCAGTAGGTGGTACACAGATTGGAGATAGGAATTCTGAAAAACAAGTAGCAGTAATAGAATAAATACCTACAGTACAAAGTTAGTTTTAACTTGTTTTTCCTAAGGGGAAGAGAAGGAAAGAATAAATATCAAATCAGACAAGTCTACATCCATCATGTTTTCACATTTATTATTTTAGAAATTCATTTAGAATTACTATCTTTC
Source organism: Burhinus bistriatus (assembly GCA_013397275.1). Lineage (NCBI taxonomy): Eukaryota > Metazoa > Chordata > Aves > Charadriiformes > Burhinidae > Burhinus > Burhinus bistriatus. The sequence goes on along the minus strand of VYXH01004453.1, from coordinate 72,194 downwards.
TTCAATTTGCCTCTAAATTAATACTAACCAATGCAAATTTATTCAAATTTAGCTCATCACCATCTTTGAAGGTTCTCCAGTTGTACTGCATCAACACACCAAAAACTTTCATAAAACACCTCTCAGCATTTTCCAAAACACATGACATTCATCATTGCCCATTAATTTCTAATAGTGTTATCACAGAATATGGTAACATTCTACTATAAGGCATACTAAAAACGGTTCTCTTGTAAAATTATTTTCCATACAGTTGAAAAGTACCAAAAAGAAAATAAATTATTCTTTAAAATAAAATCATGCTCTTTCTTAATTTATATAGATTGCTTTTCTTTGGGGAGGGAAAAGATAATTGAAAAAACCCTGATGTTCTCATAATACCATTATTTCTATTTTTGTAAGGTTTTTTCTGGAAAGCTTTTCCAAGACCTGGATGGTTGTGGAACTCAAAACTCAAAATAATTCTCACTTAATAGCATACTCACATGTAGGAAAAAATCCGAGAAAACTCTAGTACAAGGAAAACCATAATTAGAACTGATTCTTTACCACCAAAGATTTCAAAATCCATTTAATTATTTGAAAAGTGAAATGTAAAATGCCCATGCCAGTGCTGGTAGCTATCAGAATTCACTTTTCACAACCATGACTGTACAAAGATACAAAGAAGTGAAAAATCAGACCCATGGTACTGAAAGGTCTTCTGTACTCTAAATTTCTCTCATGATTCGGTATTCCTCTGTACAAATACAAAATAAAAGACTGTGCTAACATCAACGTACTTTGATGTTCTAATAAAAGGCTCCAGGCTTGCTGCCGCCCACATCCCTTGGACTGCATGCAAACTTTTCTGAATATTAATGAATAATACTTACGCTTCCTAGGTAATGTAATCAACTTAAGAATAAAATGTCATTTATTGCTTTGACTATGTTTAATGTTAGTTGCTGTGATTCTGTTACTTCATGTAACTTACAAACTCTGCTAGAGTGTCCTGTCTGCTACAGGGATGCCTGAGCTACTACTACCCTGACATACTATATTTAGGAGTATATTTCTGATACTAACATGATAAAAAGGAAGGAGGCTGTGCCTTTTTAAAATTAATTCTATGTTGCTAAATGTTTTCTCTCTTTAGCTCAGAGCTCTAACAGCACACATCCTTGGCTTCATTTAATTGCATTATGAAGCTGCAGAAGTCAGAAAGAAGAAGAGAGCATACAGGAGTTTTCCAAGTGCTTTCTTCATTATTGATGTAACTGGCATTCAGAACCAGAATATGCTTTAAGCACAAGCAGACATGACTACAAGACTGATTGATGAGTCCCAAGGAATCCATTCCGTATAATTTACTTCTGCTACCAATGGAGAGCCTACAGTTACCAATTTAAAAGTCAGATTGAGATCTGTCCTAAAAATTGATCACCAATCACCCCTTTAAACACTTTTTGTCTTACACAACTATATGTGATTATATGAAAAGTTACAGATGAATAGCCAAGAATAAAGTTTGGAAAGACAATAACAGCAGACCTTAGTAGACACAAAATATTAATGAATGAAAGAATGGAAGGAAAGTGATTTTCAGTTTACCCGTCTCAGTAGTTCATGGTACAATTAATTATCCTTCATGCCAAAGTGTAGTGTATTTATTTTTTCAAATGGTATGCCATTTCTTAGGATATTTCTATATTAACAATCTCCATTGCACATTCCTTTTTTCTGGCAAACTGTGTGTCCGGGGAAAAAATATAACATTTTATGGTGTGACAGAGCACCAGATTATAATGTGCTTTATCACGAATATATTTAGAAATCTCATGATTAACTAGGAAATAGAAACACCTCTGAAGTACAAGTACTTCAAATTTCTTAGGCAGATCATCTAAAACATACAATTTATAAACATAGAAAATATGGTTTTGACTAGAGGTTATATTCGGTTATGTTTGTCTTCATCAACAATAATATTAATAATAATGTGGAACTTGTTCTTGAGACACCACAGAGTGGGTAGTCTATACTACAGCCATTATCCCATTTACCAGACAAAATATCCGCATACTATAGTGCCAATTCACACCATGACTCAATGACAGAGAAAAATCATCATCCTTCTCTGAACTGCATACATTGAAATGCAGCTAGTTATTTTGCTGTGGGTTAAGGTTTTGTTCAATGTTTATAGCATTTTATAGCATTTGGCAGGAACTGTACATTCAACAATGCCAGATGTACAATGCTAGGGAGCACCTGTGAACTTGGGTATTCTTTGTGCAGAAACTGACACAGTAGAGCTACTTCCTGACATGAATTAAAAGCCAGGAATCCCCATGGAATACATAAATCTTCCCTTCTAACTGTAGATCTGAACAATTTTTATTTTGTTTTATTCCCTAGGGAAACCTTTTCATCAGTCTGCTTCCATTGTAGTTTTATATATGTGTGACAGTAATTAATGGCCACTTATATATTTTATTCATTTGAAACTGGTTCATGTTATTTCACAGAAGAAAACCAAAATTCTACAGCATGTGTGTACTATGTTAACCTATGCTAATTTTGCACATGATGCAGCTGTTCAAACACCTGGAAATGTCTCTTTTGAAGTAAAAAACATCTGGTAGCAAATATAATGGTGATCCCTAATTAACCAACAGATCACAGATGTATGGTATCTGACAAGCTCATGCCAAAACCCAAATACTTCCATAGAAAATATGGTTAGTATAACTTACTTGAATTCTAGAAGGCTTGCTTCTTCTATGCTTAAAGGCAATGTGTGAACAAAAACTCAGGGAGAAAAATGTAGTAATATTCCTTTAAAACTAATACTGAGCTTAATCTGAGATACTGTAATATTTGCAGTTTTTCTTTGAATTTCAGAAATTACAACAGTGCACATCACTAACCATTGTGTATCATATCTCATAAGTTACATATATGTCATGGTTTAACCCCAGTCAGCAACTAGGACCATGCAGCTGCTTGCTCACTTCTCCCCCCAGCCCCAGTGGGATGGAGAGAAGAATCGGACACAAAAATAAGAAAAACTCATGAGCTGAGATAAAGACAGTTTAATAAGTAAAGCAAAAGCCATGCACAGAAGCAAAAGAAAACAAGGAATTCATTCACTGCTTCCCATCAGCAGGCAGGTGTTCAGCCATCTCCAGGGAAGCAGGGCTCCATCAAGCATAATGGTTACTTGGGAAAACAAAACACCTCCCTTCCTTCTTCTTCCTCTAGCTTTGTATACTGAGCATGACATCATATGGGATGGAATGCTCCTTTGGTCAGTTGGGGTCAGCTGTCCTGGCTGTATCTCCTCCCAACATTTTGTACACTCCCACTCTACTCACTGGCATGGTGGTATGAGGAGCAGAAATGGCCTTGACTGCCCAGCAACAACCAAAAACATTAGTTCTCATCCCAAATCCAAAACACAGCACTATACAAGCTGCCAGCAACAAAGGCATCTCCATCCCAGCCAAAACATGACAATATAATACTTCTGAATAACTGAAAATGATGTATCTAGTTAATATGCAGTATGGAAATACAAGGACTGTTTTGATCACATCCATCATGTTTTCTCCAAACAAAGTTTTTTTTATTCCAAAGATATTTAAAAAGCAGGTAAAGATACCTGCTTTTATTAACTTATTGTGATCCAGTGGATTTATTAATTAACTGTAATTAAATTATTCTATTGCCAGCTTTTTGTCTCTGCTGACTGCTTCCTCTGTATAGAATAAAAAATAGCCTCAGGATCCAGAAAAGCAATAAACCATTATTTACAATTTAACTGGAGGGATCTAATAGTTTCTTACCATCAGAAAGAATTTACATTTGGGCACAGATATTAAAAGTAAATAAATTCTTCATCAAATTTATAGAATATAAAAATAGAAATAAAAACATATTTCACTTTATAGAAAAAATATGTTAGTATAATATATAGGGAAGAGAATATAAAAGTAAAAAAGTGTTATTCTTTAAAGCGGAGAAGAAACCCCTTTATACAAACACCTACACCACTGATACATTATTCATCTTCCATAACAAATGAGAATAATCAGGGGACAAAAATAGACACAAGAGACAAAAACACATCAGACACATTCACAGTCACAGATTATACCACAGTTCAACTTACTATTATCTAAGGGAAAGCTAGAGAGACTACTGCTGTTCTAAAACTTAATCACTGAGATCATTCCAAGAACTTCCCTGTAGAAAGTGATTTTACATCTGTGCTGCATGAAGATCAGAATTTGGCCTAATGTTACCATTGAAACTATGAGACCTGTGCTGCCAAAGGAGAACAGGAGATACACTTAATAATAATCCATCTTTATCAGTACAATAATTCCTGAAAGTTAGTCGAGGTATTTCAACACCACCACAAAGTTCACACTCACATATGCACTGTATATACTGGTAACTACTATCATCATTCAATTCCTTTTCTACTTTCAAACACAATTCAGGGAAACGATGGTACAATGGTTACCAATGAGACTGCGACTGTGACTACTGAGGTTCAGTTTCTAATTCAGCCATAAATTTAAACTGGGTCACCAAGGGTAGTAATGGGCGTTATGCACAGAAAAGCATTGAGCATATGGATTTTATCTTTCAGGCTATGTTTTCCATCTGTAAAATGGGAATAGTAATTCATCACATAATTTACTTTATCTTTTGTGGTGGGCTGACGCTGGCTGGATGCCAGGTGCCCACCAAAGCTGAATTATCGCTCCCCTTTTCAGCTGAAGAGGGGAGAGAAAAAATAATGAAAAGCTCATGGGTCAGGATAAGGACAGGGAGAGATCACTCACTAATTACCATCACGGACAAAACAGACTCGACTTGGGGAAAATGAATTTAATTTATTACCAATCAAATCAGAGTAGGATAATAAGAAAATAAAAATGAAATCTTAAAACACCTTCCTTGGACCCCTCCCTTCTTCCTGGGCTCAAATTCACTCCCAATTTTCTCTACCTCCTTCCCCCCAGCAGCACAGGGGGACAGGGAATGGGGGTTGTGGTCAGTTCATCACATGTTGTCTCTGCCACTCCTTCCTCCTCAGGGAAAGTACTCCTCACGCTGTTCCCCTGCTCCAGCGTGGGGTCCCTCCCATGGGAGACCGTCCTCCGCAAACTTCTCCAACATGACTCCTTCCCACGGGCTGCAGTTTTTCATGGTCTGCTCCAGTATGGGTCCCTTCCATGGTGTGCAGTCCTTCAGGAACAGACTGCTCCAGTGCAGGCTCTCCATGGAGTCACAGCCTCCTTCAGGCATCCACCTGCTCTGGCATGGGGTTCTCTGTGGACTGCAGGTGGATATCTACTCCGCTGTTGACCTCCATGATCTTCACCATGAGCTGCAGGGAAATCTCTGCTCTGGTGCCTGGAGCACCTCCTCCCCCTCGTTCTTCACTGCCCTTGGCGTCTGCAGAGTTGTAGCTGTCACATATTCCCACTCCTCTCTCTGGCTGCTGGTTTCCCCCCATGTTTTTTAAATATGTTATCACAGAGGCGCTTCCACCATTGCTGATTGCTTTGGCTTTGGCTAGCAGCAGGTCCACTATAGGAAGTTCCATCTAAACATGAGGAGGAACTNTGCCACTCCTTCCTCCTCAGGGAAAGTACTCCTCACGCTGTTCCCCTGCTCCAGCGTGGGGTCCCTCCCATGGGAGACCGTCCTCCGCAAACTTCTCCAACATGACTCCTTCCCATGGGCTGCAGTTTTTCATGGCCTGCTCCAGTATGGGTCCCTTCCATGGTGTGCAGTCCTTCAGGAACAGACTGCTCCAGTGCAGGCTCTCCATGGAGTCACAGCCTCCTTCAGGCATCCACCTGCTCTGGCATGGGGTTCTCTGTGGACTGCAGGTGGATATCTACTCCGCTGTTGACCTCCATGATCTTCACCATGAGCTGCAGGGAAATCTCTGCTCTGGTGCCTGGAGCACCTCCTCCCCCTCGTTCTTCACTGCCCTTGGCGTCTGCAGAGTTGTAGCTGTCACATATTCCCACTCCTCTCTCTGGCTGCTGGTTTCCCCCCATGTTTTTTAAATATGTTATCACAGAGGCGCTTCCACCATTGCTGATTGCTTTGGCTTTGGCTAGCAGCAGGTCCACTATAGGAAGTTCCATCTAAACATGAGGAGGAACTTCTTTACTTTGAAGGTGGCAGAGCACTGGAACAGGCTGCCCAGAGAGGTAGTGGAGTCTCCGACTCTGGAGACATCCCAAACCCGCCTGGATGCCATCCTGTGCAACCTGTTCTAGGTGAACCTGCTGTGGCAGGGGGTTTAGACTAGATGATCTCCAGAGGTCCCTTCCAACCCCTGTGATTCTGTGATTCTGTGATTCTGTCCATCTTGGAGCTGGCTGGCATTAGCTTTATCAGACATAGGGGAAGCTTCTAGCAGCTTCTTACAGAAGCCACCCCTGTAGCCACCCTACTACCAAAACCTTGCCATGCAAACCAAATACATCTTTTTACTTGTAAATAATAGAACAATTTGTATAATGCATATAACTATCATAACAACCTGACACTGATGTTTTTGTAATAAAACTAATAACAACAGTAATCATTTTATAGTTAAACAAGTATTACATTATAATTGCAATTGAGGAACTGCCTGGAGTATAAATACAATTACATATATAATCAATTACTAAACAATTTTCATTCTATATTTGGTAATCACTGACCGAATCTTTGAGGTTGGAAGGGACCTGTAAAGACCATCTAATCCAGCCTCCCTTGTTTGACTACCCAAACAGTAAGTTTTCTCCTTATGTTTAAATGGAATTTTCTGTATTTCAATTTGTGCCCATTGCCTCTTATCTTCCCTGAAGCCAGGTTTCAAAGACATCTCTAATATTTTGAGGAGGTGCTATTAAAGTGAATATTTAGTTGGTTTGTTTTTCATACTGCCTCTAATGCCACAGAAACCAATTTTCCTATAATACAATGGCCACTGAAGAAAAGACTGGTCTTTCATCCACCAGCAGTGCAATAGTTTCTTGTTAAAACACATACCACATTCTACTGTATTTCAACAACCTGTTGCTGTTTCAAACTTTAAATTCATTTTCTGACCCTTTAATTTCATATTCTGATTAGGCTCTGCTTTCTGGTAGTTTGACCTGACGTATCACTACATTCTATTTTCTGCTTTATAAATGTTATGTCTCGATCTGATGAGCTCATCACTGTTTCTACAGCAAAGACTACGTTATTGAGTAAGGAAGGACAAATGTTCTCATCCATCACCATGTTGTATTTAAGTATAACCTTATTTTCACAGTCCTGATCACCCCTCACAGAAAAAACAAGGTCAAATTATTTCCCATTACAAATTTTTATGGACAAATTACAAAAAATCTATGGTATTATTGTTCCCTGATGAATGGTGACTGAGACTTAATTATTTGGATTTTCATTGCCCTTGCATAATGCTATGCATGTCTCTGTACTTGTGAAACAAAATGTATTCTACAAGGTCATGTAGTTATCCAGAATTTCCTAAATGACGTAAATTTTCAGCACCTTGTGCAGGGCAATTTCCTTGTTTTGTGATGGTTCTATGCTGAAAAGAATTGGACTCCGAAATAGATTAGGTCAAAGTACCACATTGTAGGAGTCTTGGTTGGATTTATACCTGGGATTTTTCTGGAAATCACTGCATTGTTCCTACTAAGCTAATAAATCGTGCATCTTGTTGGCACAGTCACAGTTGCAGAACATGGCATAAAATGTGCATACATATTTCTCTTATCACCTGGGGAAAATAAAGATTAAAACATTTCTTATACTGTAATTCTGACATGGACTTCTAGTACACTAATTGAAGTAAATTCACTCAGCAGTCAAATGTAAGATTTTTTTTAAAAGATTATTTTTTTCTTTCTTAAACAACTTTAATGTATTCTCACAAAAAAATGACTTGCATGAATCACTATATAGCTTTTAGAGATATAGTTTCCAGCCATGTAAAACTGATTAATTAAAGACACATTGATAAACCATTTCTTTACCATGGCGTAGGGTATAGGCCAAACTTTAGGCACTTTTTTTCAAAGATGTTTTCTTATTCTGTCATTGCTTTAAACTACCTGATTTCTTTTGAAGGGGTCAGGAGTTAGTTCTCCATTCTCGATGATAATTTAATTTCTCTCCTTTACAAAATCTTGGCTACTACTCCATTTCTAACAAAATTAAAAGTAACGTCAACACAATGGTAGTTAACTTTCACTGCAGTGAACCACCCTTTTTCCATTCATTCTCTAATGTCTGGCATTTGATGGAGTCATTAACACCCATGCAGAATGAATACTATACAAGTGTGTACTGCAAGCAAATCAGAACAGGAACATTTTACACCTGTCTTACACACAGGTGTAAAAGATTACATACATTGCAAGGCAGAGTGAAAATTGCTATATTTGATTATGGGGATATCTAATTACAGCCCGGGATGCATTTGCTTCCAAAGGACAACAGCAGCAGAAGAGCCTCCCTCTTACCCTTGCAGGGGAAGCCACATGGTCCAAACAAATGGGAAGGAGCACCACCAGCTGATTCAGAATGTCCTCTCCCAGGCACAAAAGGTTTCCTCAGTGGAAATCCTTCTCACATCATGTTCAAATCTGTCCCTTCAGCTCCTAAATGTAATAGAAACAGCTTGAGATGCTATGGCTTTGAGATAGGCTGGGAAACAGGACAGTGCAGCAGAGCTTTTCACTGAGGGCAGAGCTTTTAAAATATTTTACGTGAAATGTTTTACAGTTTCCATGAAATTGCAATGTATAGACTAACGCTATTTTAAGCATCTGTGTGAACATTCCAACTTTAACACTGCATTATATTGATTTAAGTAACTTTTAAGTCATTTATTTAAGTCATTTTTAGCTGGCTTAAACTAAAACAAAATATGACACTTATTCTGAAATATGAATGTCTACACTGGGGCTTACACTGAAAGAACTGAAGATATGAGTCATTACTAGGTTTCAGTAATGAAATGACCTAAGTCATCTTCATACATTCTGTGACAGATGCTATTAACTTAGGAAAGGCAATATAGATAAATTCCCTTACCACAAAGAGGAAAAGCAACTTCTGGACACAGTGAAAAGACATATCATAATTATTATTTATATATGCAGAAACAGAAACTGTTTTCCACACTGCGATTGACAAATTCAAATTATTTAATTTATCAAGACAGGACAATATTTAGCTTTAATCAGAATTCATTAAAGTAAAGGTGGTTAAACCAGAAAGATTTTATATTTATGTTGCTTAAAAAATAAGCTTCATATTTATCCATTAACAATTGAACAATTTAAGTCACAGAATTTATTTGTATACACTTAGAATTCACAAGCATGTAAAAATCTTAGCCCATACCTAATTCCTGTAAAAAAGTATTATCTTATTATCATAAATATATGGGTATGGATAAATGCTATTTAAATAAGTAACATCCTACAAACAGATTTTCCTGAGTTTACAGGAATTACTATTATATTTTACAAAATGTCTTGGAAGCAGAATTTGAGCCTTGTAGTAGGATGATATTGTAAAAGTGCTGTATTATCCCTCCCTGAGTGCAGTGCATGCTCAGAATTAAAGACAAGCTGAAACACATTCTTCCATTTATGAATATAAGACAGGTTCCTATCCCTGAGAAAGTCAAAAGAAATCATGTTATCATTATTACTTAGATATGACTGAAATTAAACAAGCCAGCAAACAAATAAAAAAAAACCCTGAAAACCTGTAACCTAAGCTTTTGCATAAATATATTTTCTTTATTGTAATTTGTAGGTGCACAGATTTAGTTCCTTATTATTACCCAGTAAAATCAATCCATGTGTACTAGAAATAGCATACATCAGGCAAACATCAGTCTAAACCTCAGTTTTCTCAAAAGCTTTTGATCCAAAAAGGGATCTCTAACTGGGTAGAGTCAGTATATCTTATCTTCTATATGAGCCTTCACAGGCAGCATTATACAGAAAGTTGCTATGTGGTTCTGCTTATGCTCAGTATGGTTTTATTTATTTCATAATATGCAGTTCAGAGTGCCATTTTAAGGTACTTCAATCAAATACTGTGTTAGGTCATTTCTCACCCTCCATAGACTCATTTTAATTAAAAGACATTTCTCATATCATAAAATACCATCGAACAGTTTTGGTGAAAGACCCAAGATAGTTTTTCATCAGCATTTATATTCTTTATTTCAGCACTACAGCATCCCTGTAGGCTACAGATTAGGTCAAATGGAAGAGAAAAGCTTGTTTTTTTCCTGAAAACCTACTGGTTTACTGTTCCTTCCATCTCATCTTCCCAGATCCATTATGAACAGAAACCCCCCTAAAAAGGTCAAAACACAAATATGAGCTCCTTTAATAAATTTAAAAATAACCAAAAAATGAAGTTACCAGACAAATAAAAATAAAGCAAAAATTATCACACAAATCATAACAACCATAACAACTATTACAGTCATTTCATATAGGAGTGGTGAAAGATTTTATCGCTCCTTTGTCCTTCAGTTTCCCTACAGGTGAATTATTATTTCAATGATTTGCCACCTCTTAATCATGATGTTTTCATGACGCAGATGAACTGAGGATTACACATAACTGCCCTTGGAAAAATGAACCTGAGAAAAAGATCAGCATACAGTGCATTGATCCCTGAAGCAGTCAGCAGAAAATGAACACACATTGACCAATGAGTGGAATAATGGTTTTGTTGACAATCTCAGTGAAGTTCAGGCTCTGCAACTAAGTGGACAGAGAGATAAAAAGATGGAGATATGATGAAAATCATCTCCCTATCACCTCTGTTCTCTGCTTTACACAATCATCCCCCTTCAGTTACATACATGGCCAGATGGCCAAAGATCAAGGATGGTATGACACTTGTGATCACAGTAGTTTCTTTGCCCTTCTGGGCACGGATGATATGAAAACACTTTGTCCATCAGAAAAATGTTGCTACCTTGTAATAATTCATAAACTATTACATCCCTCTTTACCTCTTAACCTTCTTTACCTTCAGTGTGCACCTGCAGCCCAGAAGGCCAACTGTATCCTAGGCTGCATCAAAAGAAGTGTGGCCAGCAGGTTGAGGGAGGTGATTCTGTCCCTCTACTCTGCTCTCATGAGACCTCACCTGGAATATTGCATCCAGCTCTGGAGCCCCCAGCATAAGAAGGACATGGACCTGTTGGAGCGGGTTCAGAGGAGGGCCATGAAGATGATGAGAGGGCTGGAGCACCTCTGCTATGAAGACAGGCTGAGAGAGTTGGGGTTGTTCAGCCTGGAGAAGAGAAGGCTCCAGGGAGACCTCCTAGCAGCCTTCCAGTATCTGGAAGGGGCCTACAAGGGAGAGGCTTTTTGCAAGGGCTTATAGTGATAGGACAAGGAGTAATGGCTTCAAGCTGGAAGAGGGTAGATTTAGAATAGATACCAGGAAGAAATTTTTCACTCTGAGGGTGGTGAGGCACTGGAAGAGGTTGTCTAGAGAAGTTGTGGAGACCCCACCCCTGGAAGTGTTCAAGGCCAGGTTGGATGAGGCTTTGAGCAACCAAGTCTAGTGGGAGGTGTCCTTGCCCATGACAGAGGGGGGGTTGGAACTAGATGATCTTTACAGTCCCTTCCAACTCTAACCATCTTATGATTCTATGAATTAAATTCAGATGAAGTCAGCAAATCCACAGTGGACTTATGGTCCAAATTTATTCTTGTAAATATTCTAAGGTCCCACAAGTATTATATAACCATCTATATGCCAGTTGCCCATGACTTTTCTAAATACATACATAGCATAAGAAGAAAGACAAAAGAAGAATAAATCACTATCTGGGATAGATGCAAAGCAACAAAGAGAGAAAATATTACAAATAAATCCTGAGACTAGATGGAACAAAAGACAAAGATTACTTTTTTTTTCTGTTTAAGTAAGCTTAAAGTAGCCTTAAACTTAACCTTGGTAGGGCATTAGTAATTATAACAACTGTTTAAAATATAGCAACTCTGAAAGAAAATAAAAGCAGCCTATTTTTTTTTTTCAGTCACAATAATCAATACTGCAGTAACATGGTCTTTCTATCACTGCACCAACAAAAAAACTTGTTTGGAGAGGTGTTTACAGCAGTGGAAAGCAAAACAGCCCTGTAGAGGGATAAAAATTTTAACTATACATTGCTTCTTTGCATAGAATCCAAAAATCAGAAGTGTAGGTGTCAGGGATATTCAGTGGTGATGTGGCTGGGCTGTGCAGTCTGGATATCCATACAGGGAGCATTACTCTTTAATGCCAAGAAAGCAGATCATTCTACCATCTTATTTCAGTCTTTATAGGAATTTAAGTACATTCAGCTGGAAAACAAGAACTTTCTTTTGTGAGAATTATTATGATTTCTGACTTTGATATAGCAAAATCCAAGATTCCTGAAAAAAAAAAAGCGGGGGAAAAAAGGAAGGAAATTGAAAGATCTTTATATAATCTATTAGTGCAGGCATATATATATTTAATTATATATGAATAAATATCAAAGTTACTCAAAAGAAGTGGGAGCAATGCTCCCAAGAGCTGCAGATCTGGGAATTTTCAGAGAAAATTCAGAAGAAAAAATAATCCAAGATGCAGATACATGAAAAATATAATACAATGCAATGTAGTTTGGCTGAAGGTACATTATCCATCCCTAACCTGACAGATATTGTCAATAAGAAAACACATGGTTTTTTTCTACATGCATGAAGTCTGTTTATTTTACTGGTCTTCACTCAAGAACCTGAAAGTGGAGAAAAGAAATAGGATAATATTTAATAGTACATCCAAGGTCTTTCACTCACTGACTAAAGAGGATTTCAGTTACATAGTTCAATCTTATAAAATGCACATGGAAGGACTAAGGTGAAAAGTGTAATGCTACTAGACAGTTACTGGATAACCAAGACAATGTAGCCATAATGTATCAGGTAGTATTATTCCACTTTTAATACAACTGTACAAAAACTCATGTGGACTTCTGCAGATGACCATGCATGTGCAAGGAATATTAATTCAAGCTGTGGAAGATAAGAGGATCATCATCAAAAGAACAGAATCCAGTCTTTTAAGAGGAACTGGAAAGTGCTTAGCTCATGTACCATAGCAAAATGACGGTTAAGAGAAGATATGAATAACTATAACTATAACTATATTGGCTGGTTAAAAGTAGAAAGACACAGGGAATTTTTATTGTAAAGGACAGTGTCATAAAATCAAATGTACATACCCTAACTCTTCTAATCATAAAAACAGAAGAAAACTTCTGAACATAAAAATGGTGAATTTGCTGTAATAGCCCTACACTCAGAGAAGTGATGGGACAACCATCCTTTCTAATCTACAGGCAACTAAATTCAGGGAGTTTTCTTTCTTAAGACAGGATAAATTGATTTTGAGAAAGGGAATACATGATGTGGTGGTCTTATGGAAAGGAGAATCATTGCCAATAAAGAGTATTACAGCAACAGTAAAATCACAGTTTTACTTGGTTTTAATCTCTGGTCAGTTGTATTCTCACACAAGGTAGGACTTATCTTGAAAGACCATGTTCAGATACTTATTCTCCATGAAATTTCCAGAAATACACATTTCTTCAGTTTGAGAATCAGTTAGTGACATAAACGACTTCCCAAAATTCTCTTCATGTTCCATTATGATGCTCACAGGATTACCCCTAAAGTACAGTATTCACTTTGGAAATCAAGAATATTTCTGACACTTATTTCCCCTTCAGAAGCAAAACAATGTTTAGAGATAATCATAGCATCACAGAATCATAGCATATCAGGTTGGAACAGACCTCAAGGATCATCTTGGTCTAACCTTTCTTGGCAAAAGCACAGTCTAGATATGATGGCCCAGCACCCTGTCCAGCTGAATCTTAAAAGTGCCCAATAATGGGGAATCCACCACTTCCCTAGGGAGTTTATTCCAATGGCTGATTGTTCTCATTGTGAAAAATTTTCCCTTGTGCCTAATTGGAATCTCCCCAGGAGTAACTTGTACCCGTTACCCCTTGTCTTTTCCATGTGACTCCTTGTAAAAAGGGATAAAAATAATGGTACTTTAGGCACATTAAAATGTAAGTGGTCTCAAAACAGCCTGAAATACATGCAAAAATTGAGCTTTACAATTATTCCTACTTGTATGATTATTTACTTCAGTAGCTCCTACTGCTAGTCATTCCTCATCACCCCTGGCTTTACTGATGGAGTTGTTATGGATGCATACAATGATATGCAGGAACACTGAGTGGGTGTTGCAATACTCCAGGCATTTTCTTTTACTGATTACCTGACAAACAGTGTAAGTTGACAATAGAAACATATTCTTACCAGGTTTTACTCACTGAGGCTTTGTTTTCTCTTTATTTTCTTCTAAATGGTATAAAATAGCGGTGCAGCTGAACTACATTAGCAATTCCAACACATAGAAAGAAGGACGCGAATATTAACCTTCTCCAGAACAACAAATTGGCTGAGGGGGAAAAACAGAATGGGGTTTGGAAACATATTCAGATCTGCATTCAAAATTCGGTGAACACTAAATACAGACATGCCACAGTGTCAACATTCAAAGACAGCACTTAACGACCTATCCAGCTAAATATTTCCACTCAGATAAGATTATGAAGGACATAGTAGCAATTTCTCAGAGACAATATGCAGATAGAAACAAGGGTGCCATTTCCTTCCTTGCAATAGAAGTATTTTATGTTCCATCTCAGGGCTTCACTTTATTGACTTTGCAAAATAAATACCTACCCCATCTGAATCCAGTACCCAACGGAAACAGCACTGTTGATTTATATAATTGCCTAGCATTTCCAATATATTTCCTTATTCTTATGTGTGTTAGCACTCGTATTTGCTTTCACTTCTCTGCTGCACATCAAGCTTTTCCATATTTTCATTATCTGTCTACCGCAATAACTAGGTGTCTTTCTCTTAACTGGTTCCAGTTAACCTGGAATCTGACAATGTATGTCAGCATATTCTGCTCCCTTTCATGATCAATGAGTGGTAATTTTAATGAATGGAAATTAATATTTTGGTGATAAGTAATTATTATTAATATATGTATCATTTCATTGGCCTATCATTCACACCATCACCTAGCTAGCCAAAAATCAAGTTTAAATTGCTGGATGGATGGAATCTCACCATCCATCACAAAGAGTCTGAAGAATTTATAGACACAATTGAACTCTTCAGACTCGTAATTTGCTCCAATCTTCAAAAAGGGCAAGAAGGAGGACCCAGGGAACTACAGGCCGGTTAGTCTCACCTCTGTCCCTGGGAAGGTAATGGAACAACTTATTCTGGATGTCATCTCCAAACATGTTGAAGAACAGGAAGTTATTGGAAGTGGTCAACACGGATTTACCAAGGGCAAATCATGCTTGACCAATCTGATAGCCTTCTATAATGTTATAACTGGTTAGCTGGATGAGGGAAGAGCAGTAGATGTCATCTACCTTGACTTCAGCCAGGCTTTTGACACTGTCTCCCATAACATCCTCATCAGGAAGCTGAGGAAGTGTGGGCTAGATGAGGAGACAGCGAGGTGGATTGAGAGCTGGCTGTGTGACAGAACTCAGAGAGTTGTGATTAATGGAGCAGTGTCAAGTTGGAGGCCTGTAACCAGTGGTGTCCCCCAGGGGTCAATACTCGGCCCGATCTTGTTCAATATATTCATCAATGACCTGGATGAGGGGACAGAGTGTATCCTCAGCAAGTTCGCTGATGATACCAAACTGGGAGGGGTGGCTGACACTCCAGAGGGCCGCGCTGCCATCCAGCGTGACCTGGACAGGCTGGAGTGCTGGGCAGAGAAGAACCTAATGAGGTTCAACAAGAGCAAGTGTAGGGTCCTGCACCTGGGGAGGAAGAATGCTAGGCACCAATATAGGTTAGGGGTGGACCTGCTGGAAAGCAGTTCTGAGGAGAAGGATCTGGGGGTCCTGGTAGATAGTAAATTATCCATGAGCCAGCAATGTGCCCTTGTCGCCAGGAAGGCCAATGGAATCCTGGGCTGCATAGGGAAGAGTGTGGCCAGTAGGTCGAGGGAGGTCATTCTCCCCCTCTACTCGGCACTGGTGAGGCCACAACTGGAATACTGTGTCCAGTTCTGGGCTCCCCAGCTCAAGCGGGACAGGGAACTACTGGAGAGAGTCCAGCATAGGGCAACAAAGATGATTGGGGGATTGGAGCACCTCCCTTATGAGGAAAGGCTGAGAGAGCTGGGACTCTTTAGCCTGGAGAAGAGAAGGCTGAGGGGAGACCTTATTCTTGCTTATAAGTATCTAAAGGGTGGGTTGGAGGAGGATGGAGGCAGACTCTTTTCAGCGGTTCCCAGTGACAGGACGAGGGGCAATGGGCACAAGTTGGAACATAGGAAGTTCCATTCAAACATAAGGAAAAACTTCTTTACGGTTCGGGTGACAGAGCACTGGAACAGGCTGCCCAGGGAGGTTGTGGAGTCCCCTTCTCTGGAGATTTTCAAGACCCGCCTGGACGCAGTCCTGAGTAATGTGCTCTAGGCATTCCTGCGTCAGCAGGGCAGTTGAACTAGATGATCTCTAGAGGTCCCTTCCCACTCTGAAAATTCCGTGATTCCGTGAACTTAACCAACACATTACCAAGTGTATTAATGAACTGTTCACTAAATTATTTTCAGTTTATGTTTCCTTATCAGTTCAGTTACTGTATAGGATACATGGCAGGATGAACACATAAGCAAGGCAGTGAAGATTGGTCAGTTCTCCAAAGAAACAGAAGCAGTAGGTCTGAGGAGTGTGTACTGGCCTTCTACCAGTTAGCCAATCATTATTAGATACTAATAAGTGTCAAATCCACTCACCCGCAGAAGACTTTCCAAAAAACTTGTATTAGAGAATCATGTATGTGACAGAGATGAGAAACACAAAATGTAACCTGTAATGTTTTTTCTATTCTTGTTAAATATATATATACATATAATACTGACAGTTTTACTATAGTTTCAAAAGTTACCCAAGTTTTTTTGAAATGTCTCTTGATGAGCAGTTAACAGGAAAATAAGAATGTGAACTAGAATGAGAGAATGGCAGAGTCTGTACTCCTCCAAGGAATAAGACTGGCTGAGGTGTCAAAAAGCCCTGCTGTGTCAAGGCTAGCTGAATTACAGTTTTGCCACTGCCCCAACATATACTGGGACGACAGTCTCTGGCAACAGTTGTATTATAAGGCCACCATTTCCAGTTATTTTCCATCAAAAAGAAAACAACAACAGTAATAACAAAAATCTCTCTTTGCAAGTACAGATATTAAAGGTAAAAATAACCAGGATCAGATGTGTTGTTTATATATCGTAACCTTGTCTGAGTAAAACTAACACAACTTATAGATAAGAATTCTTGATAGTCAAATGGCAAAATGATTGCATGTTTGTTTTTCCTCCTAAAGAAAAAAAGCAAAAAATGAGGAAAAGAAAGCATGCCAGCTGTCAAGTATGTTCTTTTACCTATTTGCCAGAAACTTGGTTATAGGAAATAGGAGAAATTCAAGCATAAAGACCTCCATAAAGAAAAAGCATGTTACAAACACCTGTGGAATAGCTTAACCATTAATTTGTTCCATTTCCCTAGTACTGTTTGAACCATTCATTCATATTATAGACTTTTACTTACTTTCTAAAGTACATATTCATGACACGATATTAAAATCAGATACATTTCCTTGATAGGTAAATCTTAGACCTCTCCAATAGCAGTAATATGCATATTCTTTTGATGAGCTTTTGCTGTGTTAACCCTAAATCAGAAGTAAGTCTTCTCCTCTTGCTCTCAGAACAACATATGAAATGACCATGCACCTGCCTTTAACAAGATTTCTCTACAGCGTGAAGGCAAAGTCAAACCAACTCCATACTCAAAACTTACTCTGACTACTGAGTCAGCTCAGAGATATGACACTATCATTTTGGAATATCAGGTTTTTCATGTTAATACCTGCAACATACAGTGGTGGCACAGGGCATGCCAGGTCTATACAGTTTCAACTTGCAATTAATAACTAGTTGTCTTAGGCCCATTAAGAAAACTTCCAAAAAAGATAGGGAGCGATGAAGAAAAATGTCACTAGGAAGAACTTTGGACGTTCTTCAATATAGTAAGGAAAGAGAAATACTAATCTGATAAGCATGGTAAATGGATGTTAAAATTCTTGTTTTAAAAATGCTTGATTTTGCTTCTCTTGCATTTTGTAGAAACAATTGTTAAGCTTAATGGAGTGATGCTGGCACTCAGTTATTCCTAAATTCAGCTTAATCTGCTAAATTTGTAAAGGAATCCAAATCTAAAATCTAAAGACCTCTGATTGTTGTTTCTATATGCTCAGATTTTAATTATCTGTAGCTATCTATTCCTGTATGCTGATATGCAATGGAGAAACACCTTTAAAACTGTTACAAAGAACGTGGAAGACTTGTATGTGATTTCAAGATTTACACATGAAGTTTGAGAGGTACAATTGGCAAGACATACACACAAGGTGCTAAACAGTAAGAGGGATCCATTGAATATATTTTATTCACCCTTATTGCTCTTTAACACATTCCCCTGGAAGGGGTGGGGGGAAGAGAACAACCAACAACAAACTTTTCCACATACTACTGAGTACACTCATCTGTGTTTAGCATTTTCAATTCTCAGCATCAATGCTGACGATATCACTGAGTCAAATATTATGGCTAGATAACTAAATGCTGAATAACTGCATGACTAAATGTATCTGTGTTCATTGAGGCTAAATCAAGGATAATCAACATTCCTGTTAGTGCAGCAAACAAACTGCTACTAGAATTATGGAGAATTTTAGGTCTTCACAAGTTCTTCTCTTTCCATACAGCATTATGGGCTATCAGTTCTGTTGCAGGGCTTGCTTTGGGGTATTGGATTAGATATGGCTAGTGGAACTGAATCAAGAGACTGAGACGTGAGTACGTGTGTCTGAAATGACAATCACACACTCTTGTTAGATTTTGTTTGATTTTTAAATACAAAGATAATGAGCAGAATTTAAAGTGTTATTACCTAAGCTTGAATCATTACTTTTACATAGCTAGAAATAACGCTACAAAATGACACAGAGACAAAAAAGCATACAAGTGGATCTCCAGCATCACACTTAAACACTTTGGCTAGATCTAACCCATTATGTATTTATTGCACATATGCTTATGTATCACAGAATGACTTACAGAGATAAAATTATAGTTGTAAAAATATCTGAATTTCATGCTGGATTGGCAGCCCTGGAGACTTAAGTTTTCTCTTCATCCACAGAGCAGAATCAGTGTAAGTAGCTGTACTACAAGCTCTTTCTCACCACCACCCACTTGGAGAGGCTATTGTTAAAGATGAAAGACTTCTCAGTTTTACAGGATGATGCCTACAGCCTTGAGTCATCTAGGGCCTCTTTTGCAGGGTTGATAAGCACCTGCATTTCGAACTGACTTTCAAAAAAATTAAGGGCAACTTGAACCTATGGAAAGT
The DNA here is from genome assembly GCA_013397275.1 of Burhinus bistriatus. Lineage (NCBI taxonomy): Eukaryota > Metazoa > Chordata > Aves > Charadriiformes > Burhinidae > Burhinus > Burhinus bistriatus. Next base: position 52,564 of record VYXH01004453.1, on the reverse strand, counting down.
CCTTGTTATACTGAAGTGAAGCACCTCAGATTCTAGAAACCTAAAATAGCAGCGTCTTCTGAAAAAAAAAGAAATCCTTTGTTTCTCAACTGAGATCACAAAACAAAGTCAGTCAAGTAATTGCTATTAGGTACTTAATACTCAAAAAATGGGGGAAAACATACGGCAAGATTTTGGAAAGCATATTGCAAGAAAAAGAAACTGATTATATCAGTTTTGTAACCAAGGGGAAGAAGACATAGATATTTTATCCGTGTTAGTTCAACTAACCAATCACCTATATTGATTATTTAACATGAAGGCAATCTCTTACTCGCTGTTAAGTGAATATGAGACTGTGGTTCAAAAGTTTATTGAGGATTTCAGTGAGATCAAAAAGAGCATAAGAAAATAATAGCAGTGAAAGCATGAGCAAGCACAACTTCACTTCAATCCGCTAACGTAACAAAGATTCACAAGTTTTCTGTAATTTTAACAATACAGACTGAAGCTTCCTCTCCTTTGTAACTGTGCTAAAGTCAAAATATCATACAGTTAGGCAAATATCTGGTATCACTATGTTAAAATTGTGGACAGAATGGTATTTTGAAGAAAATATCTTTCCATTATCTCAAAACCAGGAAATGCATCACTACTAAAATTTCCCTAGAGAAAATGCTGCCATATTTATCTATTTCAAGATTAAACTTTGATTAATGTAAGTATTTCAAAAGCATAAATCTATATAGATGCAAAGATATATGGCATCACCTTTCTGTAAAAAGGTCTAATTAAGATTAAACATACTCCTGTGGTAAACGTGAAATTATTTAATTATAATCCAAATGATTTAATTGAATAGCTTCTATTTCAAAGACTCACTTGCATGGTGCTAAGAAGCTAATTAAATTCAATTAGCAGTAATGTACGGCTGTCATGTTCCCTTTCTGAACCACAGTATTACAATAAAGTTCTTTGATTATTTCCCTGTAGGGCATTATTAATACCACATACCATACAAAAGAAAAGCTTGGAATAATCTTAAAGATCTACTTACCTTTTCCGCTGTTTTTAGACATTCAGTTTCAAATAAAAGAAACATTAATGGAAACATGATAATGCTTTAAGTAGACTGAAAACAAAAGTACCTTATGACAAAAAGTAGAAACATGCAATAATTACTAAAAAACAAAAAATGCCAACAGATATATGAATGCAAACAATAGAGCAGAATGTTCCTACACAACAGTAATTGAATCTATAATGATTTGCTGGCAAGAGCTAACTTTTTTATGATGACCACTGTACACAAACAGGATTCATTTAATGTTAAAGGAATTTAGCAACCTATATGCATTGTGCATTATTTAAATCAAAATTTAAACTAAACTCGTATACCTCATACCAAAACCCTTTCAGTCTTCCTGTAACAATGATGTCCATATAAGCCTATTATTATAATGTTCATATCCCTACAGACAATGTGGTTTTACAAGTAAAAGTTTGCATTACACTGACAGACAAGCCTGTGAAGTCTCGTTAACTTCTAGATGCTGAAGAATCATAGAATCATAGAATCATCCAGTGGTTAGAGTTGGAAGGGACCTTAAAGATCATCTAGTTCCAACACCCCTGCCATGGGCAGGGACACCTTCCACTACACCAGCTCGCCCAAAGCCCCATCCAACCTGGCCTTGAACACTTCCAGGGGTGGGGCCAGGGCCTCCACAGCTTCCCTGGGCAACCTGTTCCAGTGCCTCACCATGCTCATAGTGAAAAATTTCTTCCTAATATCTAATCTAAATCTTGCAGTTTAAAACTGTTACCCCTCATCGTAGACTACACTCCCAGACAGAGAGTCCCTCCCCAGCTTTCCTGTAGGCCCCCTTTAGGTACTTGAAGGACATTATAAGGTCTCCCCAGAGCCTTCTCTTCTCCAGGCTGAACAACCCCAACTCTCTCAGCCTGTCTTCATAGCAGAGGTGCTCCAGCCCTCTCATCATCTTTGTGGCTCTCCTCTGGACTCGCTCCAACAGGTCCATTCCCTTCTTATGTTGTGGGTCCCAGAGCTGGACGCAGTATTCCAGATGGGGTCTCACGAGAGCAGAGTAGGGGTCAGAATCCCCTCCCTCAACTGCTGGCCACGCTTCTTTTGAT
>VYXH01004453.1:12877-49875 GCA_013397275.1 Burhinus bistriatus | reverse complement strand
CCTTTGCCTTCTGCGACTTGGGCGGTGTGGCTAGAGCACTTGCCGGTAAAGACCAAGGCAAAAAAGTTGTTGAGTACCTCAGCCTTGTCCATGTCCCAGGTGACCAGGTCTCCTGTTTCCTTCCAGAGAGGGCTCACATTTTCCCTACTCTTCCTTTCATCACTGACATACCTATAGAAGCTTTTCTTGTTGCCCTTGATGTGTTGAAGAACAGAAGCAGCTTCTCTTTTCACAATGGCAGAGACACTGAGGCAGAAGTGAAAAAGACGTATCGTGTTTGTTTAAAGTTACACTTTGCCGCAGAAAAACTTGATTAAATATTACATATTAATGAATGGTAATGTCAAAAGAGATCTGATGATGCTCAAGATTCTTGTAGATTTTTTACTCAATGGCACCCGTTTGGGACCTCCAAATTGTACGTTGGCAGTGCAACATCATTATTCTTGGGACTCCAGATGCCAAGCACAGCTGACTGGCGGCTCTGTGTTTGTGTTCAAAAGAGCATCAATAGGAATGCACAGATTCCCCATGGGTAGTTTTGGACTGCAGCTTGTCTTCTGACATTGTTGCTCTCTCTTCCCCAACTACATGAAACAGCCCATAGTGTTCTATGCATTTGACCAAGAAAAAGTTGAGATGTCTGAGAAAGGACTGATGGAAAGAATATTTAACAGAATAGACCAGTATTTGGAATATAAAAGAAATGCATTAACAGTATAGGAAGAGCTGAGACTCCAGCAGTGTCCTGCCTTTCCGGGCTCTGGGTTCTGAAGAATGTGCTGGAGGGGCTATTACTGGGAAAACATTTCAAGGAAGGTATAGCTGAAGAGAAGAGTGACCACTTGAAAAATATCCATGAGACTATTTCATAGCTGTGACAGTTTCGACAGTTTGTTTTTCCACCCCCCGTTTCTCTTGGCGGGGGGGTGTGTGTGGGTGTGGGTGTGGGTGGGGAGTGGGGAGTGGGGAGTGGAGAAGTGGTGTTTATTACCTGTTAGCAACAGAAAGGCTGATCCTGAGGTAAAGAAAATATAAGAAATATCACTAATTATGATTAAGAAACCTGCTGGGCAAATGAGACAGAAACTTGTCAACATAGTTTCTCAAGTCAGAGATGCTGAATGCTGCTTTTAGCCACAGGGCAAGGAGAATATTCAGGCTTGTGTCCATGCTTACACTTCAGGGTAAGAAGAAAGAGGAGGGGAGGGGGTGTGCACATAGGGAAAAGTAAGCTTTGGCTTCATTTGAAACATACTCTTCATTTTGACTGTCATTACTGTGTCATTACTGTCATTACTGGTCTACTGAATAATCAAATAACCACAGATGTCTAAGGTCTTAAGTTGTATGAAGCAGCCTTCTATCACAGTCCTAACATTTGATTCATAAATGATAAGCAGAGGGAAGAGCACCACCTGCTGAATCACATATGCCACTAATGGAAATTTTAGTTCTCTTAAAAGTTTCATCATCCAATGTCTAACCCTGGGGTTTTTTTGTACAAGCTACTAATTTTAGAAAACAAAGCAATACACTGTTTATTTCTTTCCAGTACACACATGAAAATCGATCTTGTTCAGGTCAGGCAATTAAGTCTACAGCATTCCTTAATAACCCTTTTGCTTCCTGTTTGCACCTCAATTCTTCCTGCATTCAGCTATCCATTTGTTCCTGGATGAAAATTCAGATACCACGGATACAGGTATAATTTTTATTTTCTGTTTTAAAAGCAGATTTGATGACTTTATACTTCTTAGAAATATGCATCTGAGGCCTAAGTCTTGGGGATGGGTTTGGTCTTGTCCAGCCGTGTGTTTATAACAGAGGGATAAAGCTCAGAACTTGCAAACAGAGTTCTCAATATTTTAAAAGGAAAAACAAGTGAAACCAGCATACTCCTCTTCCACAAATGTTCAGCTGAATGAGCCGTGGAAATTAAGCATAAAACAATGACATTTTTATGTTTTCACTCTTTTTTTGGCAGAGTCCCTGAAGACCTTGTTTCTTCTCTGTATATCTTCGGATCAGTCCTCTGTGAAACTGTTGACCAAGCACATTATCAATGCAGTGTTCATGAGGAGTACTCACTGCTGTATGTCAAGGGACTCATGGAGTCCTGGCAGCTGTTTGTTACAAGCTTAAGGGAAAATATTTCTGCATGGATTTCAAAAGCAGAGCTTAAAGCATGTTTTTTTCTTTTTTTTTTTCATACAGATACACTGGAGTCAGCACATTAGAGGAAAGGGCATTACACTGTGACAAGCAGGTCATGGCTGGATTGGAGACTGAAAAAGTTTTGAATCTTCCTACAAACTCTGTTGTTAATATCCCAATCCTCTGTCTTCTTCACTCTCCTCTTTCAGTTTCCGGTACTATTTCAAAGTTGAGAAAGATGGGAAGGATATAATAAGAAATTTTGAAGAAACACTCATGTAGAGTTGAAAATGAAAGACAAGGAAAAGACTGGTCCATTTGGCAACCCTACCACTGCATCTGTTATAGTGCTCTGGAAATCAGAAGGGAAAGATGCAAAACAGAATCCTTATGTTTGATCCTAGTCAAAAACTACTGCAAACCTGTTAATGCATGTATCAATCCATTTTTACTATAGGCTAAGTTTATGTCTATACTACTTTCCTCTGAATCTTCAAGCATCTAAAATGTTTGTGAAATCCTGCATCTATAAATTCGGTTAGTTCTTGGGACAAAAAGGCCACCTTTTTTCTTGGTTAAAAGAATAATAAAATGTACGTACTTTTTAAAGAGTACATCTTCTTTGAAAAAGCAGCATTAAATACTAAGTACATATCAAAGTAAAATCATTATTATTAATTTAAAACGCAGGTAAGGAGAATAATTGCTGAAAGGTCTCAGGAATGAGCATCTAGAGATTTAAGAGGAAATTTTAGGCCTCCTTAGTTCAACAATAACACTAGTATTGACTTAATAGAACCGAGACTACTTCAGGTTCAAGCTGTGCATCAGCCCCTAAATGTTTCAGCAAAAAAAAAAAATCCTCCTCTCTCTCTCTCCAGAGGGGTTCCATTTTCTGTGACCCCACACTAGTTTTGACGGAGCACAGGTGCATAGCATATTGGCTAGGACTTTTTAGAAACCTGCTATGTTACAGGAAATAGCTATGCCAAAGTACATAGCCTAAAGCTGTGCAAGACATGAAAGGTAAGGCTGCAGACAGAGGTAAAATAAAGGAGAAAAGGATTGTCAGCAGCTCAAGGATTCAAGAAAAAAAACAAGGATGTAAAAAAAAAAAAAGTATAAAAATCTAAGGAGAAAACCAGAGCTGGAACATGGCAATTCAGAAATATCACAGATCATCCCATTCCAAAGAGCAGCAGCAGCTGACCCTTCCCCACCTGGCCAGCAAGGACTCATCAAGTGCTTCATCGAGGGTGATGAAGCATATTAGTGATTAGCCTAGTAGCTCACTACTTCTAGCTACTTCCATTGTGTCTTAACCAATAAAATATTGCTTTCCACTTTTAATTGGAGCGTATCCTGCTTGCAGTCTCTTTGTGTATAGCAAAAGTCATCCAGACTGATCCAGAGAGTGTAACGCTATTTCCAGTGGACCTTTTCCTGTTTTCTCAACACAGATTATACCAGTCTCTCCATGGAATGCCTCAAGTGGAAAACATTATAATCAGTCATCACATCATAATTTGATCCCAATTTTTTACAGTAACTGGACCACATTTGATGAAAATTCTAGCAGGATTTTTGCAGATTAATTAATAAATGTTGTTGTAGTATAAATACCTAAATAAAGTACACATTTCATGATTTGAGCCAACACCAAAACAATGGTGCAACAATAAATGTACAAGAATAACAATGTAAAAACTAAGACATTTACCTACTATTCCTTTGTTTATTTTCTTTGAGGTTTGAGTTACTAGAGAAACACTGTAGAGAAGGAAGAATAAAAACGGATGGTTGGTCTTACTCTAAAACATATAATTTAATAGCAATTTTTAAAAGTGTGAGTCTCCTTATTTTGTATGTTCTTCATTTTCACAAAAATTAACAAAAGACATTATGAAAAATCAAATATGAATCACTTATTTGAACAAAACACATAGGCTATTTAAATGGTCAATAATTCTTTTCTGCTGTCAGAAGACAAAGGCTTATAATTTTCTTCAATACAATACCTTTTAAATTGTGAGAGTGTCATCATGCTTTTTAAAAGGAAGAAGAGAAAGGGCTGGGGAGAAGCACATAATTCCAGTACTGTATCCTAGCACTGAAATGGATTGCTGCCAACTGTAAACATACTTAATTCATGTCTTGTTATAAGAGAAGATGAAGGCTAGTTGTTAGATACATTATATGGTATCATACAAATGTTGGCGGTATTTTATAGTGTTGTCATAATCAGAAAATCAGTAAGAGAAAATATGACATTTAATACAATTGCTCCCTTCCTATCTTCAGAGAAATATCTCAACCATTTTTAACAATAATTTTCTGCTCCTTTGAACTTTCTATAGCAAATATCACTACTAGAGATTAAAGTATGTTGTACCAAGCTTCCCCTCCTGAAATCATCCGCGTTATTGCCAGCTAAGTTGTGAAAGTAGTTCTGAGAGCAGAATCTTGGGATGTGATCTGGCAGAGCAGTGAACATTAGGAAAACATAATCCGGTAACTCCTATTGAATGCAACTGATGAAACAGCAGTACTTCTACAATATCAAGAACAGAAAATAAGAACTAGATGATTTCTGAATTTTGAACACTCATTTAAAACTTCAATCAAAAATATATGAAAACATCTAACAATATTTAACAGGGATTCCAGCTAATTTTTTTTCCCAACTTGGAATTATAACCTAAATTAATGATATACAGGAATCTTTGCAGGTGTTTGACCAGTTCTACAAATGACAGTAATACACCCAATTCATCTAAGTGTCTCTTGGTCACCATTTAAAACTAACACACAGAAAAACCAACCAAACAAACAACAAAAAAAATCAAACAGCAAAAAACCCCAAAGCACTAATGAATTGCCATTGTTTGCTGCTAATGACTATTGACCATAACTACAAGCATTCTTACTTGCTTCTAAATGAATCTACTGTTTAAGGAATGCATGCTTTTTGTGCTGGAGGCTTCAGGTTTTATTAAATATAACAACAGAAAAATCAGCAGCATCCCTGATTATATTATGGAATGTCACAGGAATCACAAGAAAAATAAATATTCTAAAGCACTTAGTACTTTCACAGACCCACACACTGCAGGATGATCTGAAAATTCCTTAAAGCATTTTTTAATGAAATCAGTGATTCATTTTTTCAATCTATATAAATCATTTGGCATTCATAATTTGGAAACTGCGTATCTACTTCCTTTCTGTCAGGATCCAACTATTTCCTGTAATTCTGCTCTAGGAACAATAATTATATAATCATATCTATATATAATGGGTGGTCCAGACAGTATCCTAATGGAAATCCTCTCTTTAACATGGAAACCAAAATAATCCATCAGTCAAAGGAAGAGGTAGTCTCTTACTCACACGTATTTACTTGTCCCTCTCATGTAATACTGGACAAAAATGCTCCATAAGGAAATTTCTGTACTCAATAGGGGTTTTTTTTTTTAAAATCTTGATTTATTTAGACGTACATACTCTATGGAAAGGCCATTACACCACCAAAATGCTTAAACTTGACAAGAACTTACTTTATCAAAATCCAATAAAATAGTTGGGACTTTTTGTCAGAACAGCACTTTTCAGGATCAGGATAAAATATCCTGCTAAAGAAGATTAGAAATTTATTCATGAATGTGGACAAAAGCGTTCTTTAAAGAACAGATGACCATGTTTCTGTGAGCTAAATCGAACTGGTGCCTTCTCAATAACACAATCATTTAATTAAACCAGGATTAATTTTAATTTAGTGTTTTTCACTTGAGAGTTGCAGTAGTTTCTGTTGGCCACATAAACAATTTAAGAAAATGAGACACTATGTAGCTTTGTTGTCTACTCTCCAAGAAAGAAGTTTGTCCTATTTTTCACTTCTTGATGTGGGCCTCCAAAATGGACTGTCATAGTAATTAGAAATTCAGAGGAGAGAATATCGTGGTTTGGGCCAGATTGGCCCAATCAGGTGGAATGACAGATGCTCGCTCTCTCCTGCTCCGCTCCTGAAGGGAGGCAGGAGAGAGAGAGAAAAAGAGAGACTTAAGAGTTTAGAAGGAACTAAACTACTTTAATGAAATATTAATAATAAAATAATAAAAAGAAAATAATGAAATATATATATACAAAACTATATCAAGCTCCCAGGATGATGATCATGTCACCAGCAGGCACTGGGGAAGTCCCAGACTGGACTCAGTGACGGATAGGAACTGGATTCTGGATCTGGATTCAGGATCGGGATCAAAGGCAGATGCAGAGACAGAGTCCTCCTCAGACACCGGCCATTGAAGAAAGAGAGCTGGCCCTTTGATCCCTCAGCTTTTATACTGAGCATGAGGCAGATGGGATGGAATACCCTGTTGGTCAGATTTGGGTCACCTGTCCTGTCCGCTCCTCCTTCCTTTTCCGCTTCTGACCCTGCAATGGGGCAAGTAACAAAGTTGGCTGGCCTTGGTTGTTACAGCACTAAGTATAAGCAAGAGCCTCTCTGCATACCGTTCCTTGGCACCAACTATAAACATGGGTCTTACCACTCTGAAAGTGAATATTTTTCTGCTGTTAACTTCAGCAGTTAAAAGAGGCCTAGCTAAAAAGTAAAGTTACTGAACAAAATTGATTAATGAGAACATGGAATTTTACACAAAAGAATTTGTGAAAGGAATAAACAAGCAGGAAAAAGTATTTGAGTTCTAGCTGGCATAATTAGCAGCAATTTAATAACATTAAGAGGAGAAAAACATAGATAGTATATTACACAAGGATGGGGTAGAGAGGCAGAGGTTTCCTAAACGGAAGGAAGAAATACAGTGAAAGATTTTACTTCTTTGCTGTTTTTCTGTAGTTCTAAACAGGGACTTCCTTCCAAGGTAACAATGAATTTAATTGCAATAAGCAAGACCACACCACATGCTCAGAATTGTGCCATTTCTTTCATTAACTAATATTTTCAAGCAACTGTGGTGATGGCAGGCTACGCCCTTCACTCTTTACAATGTGGAGATTCATTTCAATGCAAACTTTCATCTCACGTGAATTTTCTCATTGAGCGTATATGATTCATGATTTTGATTATCATTTTAATAACCACTGGCTTTCTGTATAAATTCGTGTGCCAACAGCGGCATAAACTAGCAGTTAGCTATATTAACAATTTTACTGGTTATTTTGAAATCTGTTTCATCATCCTTTATGTGACTCGTCCATTTATACTGCCAGATGGTAATTCAGTAACATTATCAGATGTAAAGACCTTACAAGATTTAGTTTTCCATTTGAACCTTTCCCTGTCCTTTCTATGAAATAACTTTGCATACACTATTGTCTCTTCATGTTCTTCTCTCTTTCTTCCCTTCATGTTTCCCATAAATCTTTCAACTTGAACGGAGTGATTTTTCTAGCCTTCTTTAGCAGAGCTCAAATCCAGTAACACTTGAGCATGAGTTCAGTATCTCTCACAACTTGGGGAAGTTGGCAGCCTTACTCTGTACAAAGGCTATTGCCTCTTATCAAAACTGCATTTCTTCCTTAATAATGTCTCAACAAAAAAAATCCCTGTGAAGATCAGTGTGCTCCAAAGAAAGCTTTAGCAGCAGCAAAGTGACTTTTTCTTAATGCAAAATGTGTAACTAAAATACATCATTTCATTATTATAGAATGAAAGGGACTTTATGACTCTCTCAATAGTTCTGTTTTATCACATGCAACTCACCACAAAATACTTTCAGAAACCTGCTAAGCTTGACAAGTTGTCTTTCATATTATTTGCTTTAAAATCAATCAAATATCTTGCTAACAAATCTTGTTTTGTTGAATATAGGTAGGGGGGAGAGAGGAAAAAAACCCAAACCAAGCCACATACACAATACATACAAGTCAGCAGTGAATAGGATTCTTATTGCTGTAATCCAGTTAAAAATGCTCACTTGGAAGCAAGCGCTGATAAAAGACTGCAGGAAGCCAACTATGCCAAACTATTCATACATAGAATTTGAAAAGAAACTCACCAGTTTGACATACGATTGGCAATAGGAAGGAAGGAAGGAAGGAAGGAAGGAAGGAAGGAAGGAAGGAAGGAAACAAGTCCTTTTTATGAAGGTCAAGTATTTTATTAAAAAGACACAGAATGATGATTAATGAAGGATTTTAAAACTATACCAGGAAAGTAAATAGAGAAATTTGGTTAATGTTTTCTATGCTAGAAGAAAAAGCAAAACCACAAATCCAATGTCTGACTTAAAAAATAATTATTAACGTTTTCCATTTAACCTCTGAGTTCCCAGTTTTGATAAAGTGCAAAGAAATATTGAGACTTAAGAGATTGACCCTTGCTCCACTTCAATCCAAGGCAAATCTACTAAGAAGAAAATTTCTGTCAAGTTTTAAACATTCCAGAAGACCTTAATCAAACTTCCTTCTACCTCAGAGCATTTGCAATCTCTTTTTTACACATATACTAAAAATTCTCTTCTAAAATTTCACTTGAAGAATAAGATATAACTACACACCATCAAAATGTTTCAATGTTTCTGTAAGTAGACAGGAAGACTGCTCAAGATCAGAATTTGTCAATTGTGGAAAGTCTTACTTTGTGAGTAGAAACTTTAACTTCCAGATTAAATATTCTGCATGACATGAATATACCCTTTATCTCAGCTTCATTGAGGGCAAATCGTGCCTGACAAATTTGGTGCCCTTCTACAATGGCATTACAGCATTGGTGGATAAGGGAAGAGCAACAGATGTCATCTACCTGGACTTGTGCAAAGCATTTGACACTGTCTTGCCTGACATCCTTGTCTCTAAACTGGAGAGACATGGATTTGACCGATGGACCACTCGGTGGATAAGGAACTGGCTGGACGATCACACTCAAGGAGTTGTGGTCAACAGCTCGATGTCCAGGTGGTGACCAGTGATGAGTGGCGTTCCTCAGGGGTCAGTACTGGGACAGGTGATGTTTAGTATCTTTGCCAGTGACATGAATGTTGGGATTGAGCGCACCCTCAGCAAGTTTGCTGATGACACCAAGCTGTGTGGAGCAGTCGACACGCTGGAGGGAAGGGATGCCATCCAGAGGGACCTGGACAGACTTGAGAAGTGGGCCCATGCAAACCTCAGGAAGTTCAACAAGGCCAAGCGCAAGGTCCTGCAGGTGGGACAGGGCAATCCCATGCACAGATACAGGCTGGGTGGAGAATGGATCAAGAGCAGCCCTGAGGAGAGGGACTTGGGGGTGTTGGTGGATGAGAGGATCAACAGGAGCCAGCAATGTGTTCTCACAGCCTAGACAGCCAACCGTATCCTAGGCTGCATCTTTAAGGTCCCTTCCAACTCTAACCACTGTATGATTCTATGATTTATGGTCTCATTGTGTACCTAAGTTCATGAAAACATTAGAGTTGCTTGGGAAGAACCAGCTCTGTTCAACTGAGACATCAATTAAATTAGGCTGGCTGGGGCAACAACGTTTTTGCTTGAGGTTAAAAGGTTTGCAGAACAGCCATTCCAAATAAAATTGGCAACATGAATCCAATTAGAGACATCTGCATGAAAGTACTCCTTTTGTTTCAATATGTAAAACCAATAAATGGAAAAGAAGAAACTGAAGTACTAATGAAAAACATATGGTATAATGTTTGTTGGTGACAGAAGCAATGCTTAATTGTATTTAAGAATATGCCTTTCTCCTTTTACTCACTATTACCAGTTCAGTATTTGTGTAAAATGCCGCTGTTTTTGATGAAAAAGCATACTCTTACAAATGAAATAGTTTAATAATTAATCCAGATTGGAAAAAGACTCTTCAGTCTGCAAATATCCACCTGTCCACCATGCAAAAAGTTTTCTAGATACCTAAACTTACAGATACAATTATCTAAACATGCTGCTGTACCTGAGTATGAATGTAGACTTTCAATTTTAAATCAAAAGAGTTTGAATTGTGGCTTTGGTCAAACAATTGCAAAAAGCCTCTATGGCTGTCTCTTTTTCTGTTTTCCACCGTAACAGCCTCCTCTTTAGAGATTTCTGCCTCACAACAGAAGTAATGTGTAGATAATATTCCTCACCTGCATCAATGCAAACTAGACACACTGCATGAATGCACTACAGGGCTCCCTATCACAAAAACACACGAACTACATTAAACTGCTTCTGAGATTAACTGAACAATCTGTTCCATGGTCCAAGAGATGGGAGGACAGAGAGTTGTTAAAAATGCAGCTTAACGCAGGCACATCTTAAGCATCTGTCAGTTTCTGCAGCAATTACTTGACCATCATCCACTTGTCCTTATAATCCAGTAATAATTTTAGTTGACCATTATACACCATATTATAGCCATATACAGAGCAAAACAATTAAAAATGGTATTAGATTTTACAATCAAATCTATTATTTATTTATTCACTTTCATTATTCTTTATATTATCGAAATAACAATATATAATCATTAATCATCATTTTGCATTATATACTTTTAAAGAATTAGTAATATAATCAATACTAGTTAATACTCAATCTAATATTAATATATAATATTTATAGAATATATTTCTATATTCACATTCACTTATATCAGTAAAGTCAAGTCTCTGAAACAATTCTAAAAGATCAAAATAAGACTTTTCACCTTTGTCAGAATGTCAAGCAACTCTGCAAACAATATGAGGGCATTAGCAAAAAAAAAAAAAAAAAGGCCTATAAAGCATTTAGAACAAATAGGAAGAAAACAAAGTGAAAATAATTTTGCAGATACTGCTTATTGAAACTTAATGATTTTCACATGATGGAGAGACCCATGTTACCAGCCATTAAAGATGATCCCTGATAGATAAGGAAAGAACATCAATTCATTGCCACCACATCCCCTGTTGTTAATACTACTTTACGTAGCTTTTTACCTTCAAAACTCTTTTGGCATTATGCAGTACGTTTGACTACTAGCTGAGGGATACAGCTATGCAAGCAAATGCCATGCAACAAACCCTGCTAGCATAATTCCTCTCCTTCAGAAACAATAATGGTAATATATTAGACATTGTGAGCAATAAATAAGTTTCATTCTTCAAGGTGAAGCATTGTACTTGCCCTGTTTGATATGCAATGATGCAGTTACCAAAACAGGTCCACATTATGATTTTAATACTGATACATTCCAACAAAGTGCAATAACAGTACACGTCACAACACTTTACTTGAGCTCCACTTAAAAAGCAAGGAAATAATTTATTTATTAATTACAATACTTTTTAAAAACTGGTAAAAATACAACATCAGTCAAGAGTGAAATTACTACAATCAATGAGCAAGAATTATTTCCAGCAGCTTAAAAAAATATCTATTATCTCATGAATACACAGTGCATATATATATAAAATTCAGCATGGTTATATACCAATGTGACGTATATCTTCAGTATACAGAGAAAATTCTAATGCACAAGAGAGGTAGCCAGGAGTGAGTTATAAGTCTCTTGATAAATGAAGATTAATGTCACAGAGCTAAGCTAACATGTATTATAATGATATAACAATAATAATAGTTTCTACTGCTATAGCATCTTTTATCTGTGGAGCTTAGAGCACTTTACAAGCACTAATTGAAACTCACAACATCCCTGCAAGGTAGGTGCATTTTATTATCTGGATTCTACAAATTGGAAAATGAAGGCACAGATAATTAGAACAGCTTGCCCGAGGTCACAGAGCAAGCCACCAGTTCAACCAGAAATACAACTTTCAACTTTGTCTTTGAATTTCCAGTTTTAATTCTCTTCCTTTAATCCTATATGCATAATAGTAATATTAATTAAAAATCCTAACAGAACACAGTACTTCTCTCATTGAAATCAGTGGTAATACTGCTCATTTAATTGTGAAAGTTCAACTGTATCACTAAACAATTCCAAAACTATGCTAACGTTTTGGCCAGCACATGTGTGTATGTGTACATGCATGGCTGCATGTGTGGGGATGTTTACCTCAGATTTGGATAAATTACTTCTCTGGGGACTCAACATCAGTTGTTTGATGATCTCTACCTCAAGAGAACAATATAAAATTAAGAATCACAGAATCGCAGAATGGCTAAGGTTGGAAGGGACCTCTGGAGGTCATCTGTTCCAACCCTCCTGCTCAAGCAGGGTCACCTAGAGCAGGTTGTACAGGACAATGTCCAGATGGCTTCTGAATATCTCCAAAGATGGAGACTCCACAACCTCCCTGGGCAACCTGTGCCAGTGCTCAGTGACCCCCACAGTGAAAAAGTGTTTTCTGATATTCAGAGGGAACGTCCTGTGCTTCATTTTGTGCCCATTGCCTCTGGTCCTGTCACTGGGCACCATTGCAAAAAGCCTGGCTCTGTCTTCTTTACCCACCCCCATTCAGGTACGTATAGACATTAATAAAATCCCCCCCGAGCCTTCTCTTCTCCAGGCTAAGCAGTCCCAACTCTCTCAGCCTTTCCTTATAGGACATACCCCAGTCTCTTCATCATCTTCACGGCCCTTCACTGGAGTGTCCAGCCTGCCCATGTCTTTCTTGTACTGGGGAGCCCAGAACTGGACACAGTATTCCAGGTGCAGCCTCACCAGTGGTAAGTGTAAGGCAAGGACCACCTCCTTTGACCTGCTGGCAATAATGTCTAATGGCAACCCAGGATACCACTAGCATTCTTTGTAGCAAGGGCATATTGCTTCTTCATGTTCAACTTGGTGTCCACCAGGACCCTCAGGTCCATTTCTGCAAACCTCTTTTCCACCTGGTTGGCCCCCATCATATACTGATGCATTACATGCACCTCAGATTTCTTCTGAGCAGATCAAGACACTTGCTATGGATCATTTTAACCAATTTTTTCTGAAGAGAGGAATGGATGCATGAAGAATCTAAAACTCAAAACTGCAGTTAAGAATTTTTCCATTAATTGCAAAACCAGAGCATTAGGCCCCAAATCCAAGGATGAAGGAATTAGGCATATAATACCTACCAATTTTAATGATAATTAAATGTCCAAATAATTCCAATGATCTGAATGTAAGCTATTCAGACAATATCAAGATAACTCCCATTTTTTCCACCAATCATTAGATTATTACTTCCTCTAGTATTTTACATGATAGCAAAAACAGCTGTCTACCACATATTAAAAAAAAGATTTATTCTGCTTGGAGTATAGAATGGGTTATTATTATTTTATAACCACTTTGGAAAAATGCTCATAGAAATATTTATTACAAAGGCTTCTACAGTTTTTATAATATGAACTTGTTTTTGTCTTTTCACAACCATTTTTTCTCCCCATGTTTTCACTGCAAAAAATGTAAGACATTCTTGTTAAAAACATAAATAAAATAAGAATATTTTCAATAATGTTAAAATACATCAATTGTTTTCCAAGACACAAAATTTATCACTTTTTCAATAAAGCTTCTAGTGCACAAACTACCCAGGAGCAATATTCTCATAGTTACCATTTCATATCTGAAACCCTATAATGGGCAAGGTGACTAGTTTTGTTCTTTTTCAGTGGAAAGAAAAGATTTAGCATAAAGAATTACAAGGATTTTAGTCTATGGTACTGTAAACTAAGGTCACTCACAGAGAGACTTACAGTGTCTTCCCATAGAATATTGTACATTGGAGGGACAGAGATGGAACAGGTGAAAGAAGGTCTTAAACTGCTACTAGCTAAGGAAAAACATATTAGTTTACTTCCCAAATTGTTTCCGAGAAGAAAGCCTAAAAGGTGGACATTAACAAATCTAAAAATCTTTGTCTCATTCTTCAGAGTGTAACAGACTACATTTAAGTTTTCTTGTGAGCTGCTTTTAAAAGCAGGGCTTCAAAGGTTACCACCACATACATTTTCCACCTACCTACTCTTCTAACAGCTGTGATTTTTTTTTTTCCCCTGAAGACAAAGAAATGATCTTCTGAAAAACTAATAGCAGGTTGGCTATCTTTAAATCTTTGTTTAACTAATTTTAAAAATTTTAAAAATTTAAAAAAAAAAAAAAAACCCCACACCCAAATTTTCATGAATTCACATCAACCTTCACTTAGTTCTGGATTTAATTAATTTCTTCAAAGGATATACTTTGAATTCACTTCTTCCCAAGCTAAAGCAAATGACTGGCCAGTGCATATTCAGGAATGGTTTCTCAATATTTTTTTTTGATACTTTTCTCTTTAATATACTCATTTGGAGCGGAATTTAGGTGCTCATCCCTCTGGTGAATGTCACAAAAACAATATAAGGAATCACTTTTTCTACTTAGAGGCACATTAAGAAAATGAATATAGTTCATATGAAGTCAAACATTAAAACCGAGCTGACATATCTAAAGTACTTTAAAGCATAAAATTTAGGAGAGCATTCTGAAAAGTAAGTGATACTGAAAAAAAAACCAAAAAGGCAAATAGAACCTAGATCTCAAAATATGAGGGAATGCCTCAGTCATTGCAGATACAAGTGAGGCCACTGTCCCTAATGTTAACTGGCTTAAATTGGGTTTATCTGTTTGTCTTTTTTTTACATTAGATAGCTGTCTTGGTCATAAGATTTTACTCATAATTAAATCTTTTTCTCTCTTTTTATTTTTTTGGAATCAGGAACCCTTGCATAATTTTTGATTGAGTCATCTTTTATTTATCCTAAGAAACGAAACTAATTATTCATACAACCCAGCTGCTGTCTCAAAGCATATGCATGTGTACATAGGGTACTCCTCATTGTTTCCCTAAATAAGATATTTTAAAAGTAATTAAGAGGAAAAACTATCAGAACTGTCTTACAGGAAATGATGATTGTAGCATTTAGGGAAATTGGGGGCATGAGGGGAGACTAAATCACCTCTGTCTACAGGATTTTCTCCTATGGTATAATCTTGTGCTATGTTATCTTGTATATTCCAATCAGTTCTGATTATTTCAACTCCTACATGTCAAGCATCAGTGGTCCATAGTATTATGGGAAAAGCACAGAGCTAAAAGCAAGAGACAAGTCTAAGAAAACCATTGAGCTATTTCTTCACTACAAGGAAAAGCATTTACTCTACTGGAAGACACCGAGGTGCCTGTAAACAGATACGCCCATTAAAACAGTTAGTCAGCAAGGTCCCTTTTGAAAGAGTAACATGGAAAACATCTTCTCAGGTTTTACTTAACTTTCTGTCCAAAGGATGGATGCCGAGCCTCAGGGATCAGCCGGTGACATGAAAATCTATCTTCCAAATCACTCGGGTGTTTTTCAGTAATGAGTTCCCACTTCCCTATCCCTGAAAGGCATGGCAAATAGAGCCATAGATCAAAGTAGCACGTAGCCAAGCAAGTACAGCTGTGGAAGCTAAAATGGCAGGGCTGCTGCGTGGTAATGAAAAGGGCCATCACTAAGGGTTTACTCTGGAATTCAAAACTGTCACTTTCAATTTGAAACAAGGGATCCATTAGCTTAGTGCACTTTTTATTGTTATTGATTTGCAATCCTTTACTTTCTTTTAATTTCAAACTGTCATTGAATGCATAGCTTTTTTACTTCATAGAATAAGCCTTGATAATTTTGCTTTCAAATAATTATTCTCAAACCACAGTTTTTCCTGCATCAGCTTCTCGATGAGTTTCATTAATATAGGCTTCCATTTACCTTAATTACGTTTTTGGCAGATTTGCTTTTAGCCATGTCTCACCTTAACACGATAACATTTTGTCACGTCCCCTGGTTAAGCCAGTGTGGCCCTGAACAATTATTTCTTTTCCTGAAGTAGTGTGTGGGGGTAGGGGGCTAAAGTGCATGAACACATTTACTCCTATTAATTAAAAAAAACCTGCCATTTTCTCACCTAACTTAAGCAAGTTGCAAGGAAATCAGCTACCCTTCCCCTTGTCTGTTAACGGAGGAACTACTCAAAACAATACAACTAAAAGTGGCAGAGGAATTCCAGAATTGCAAGCCCCAAATATCACAACTATGCCAATAATCTGATCCAGATATCAGACTGAATTATATTTACACAGGATGCTACCATACAGTTGTAACACTGGTACTTGCTTCACACCTTTGAATGGTTATTTCTTGCCTCAGTGCACTCAGTTCAGCAAAGCAATGAGTATTTTTATCCCAATCCACTGAAGCACTCACATATACACCTAAATTTCAGTACAGAACTAATATAAGGAGGTTATTCGTATAAGTTAAATACATCCTTACACACTTCACTGTAACAGGATCATAGTTCCATGCAAGACCAAAGCCAATGTCACTAAACCTTAATCTGAGAAATCAATTTAGCAATGCTGGAGATAAGGACTATGCAAGGTTTCATCTCTGCTTCTGAATGGAAATTTTAGGTTTCCCAGATACAAGCCCTGACCCATGACACAAGCATATTTGTATACATATATATATAAAGTTGTATTTGTATGTGTATATGTATATGCACACCAAAAAAAAAAGACCTCACATTTTTCAATTAGTATGGCCTTTGCATCCTCTTCCTCCTGTTCCCACATTCTTTCTTTGCCTTTTGCAGCTTCACTAACTTGAGTTACTTTTCTACTCCTTCATGGCATGAAGTAGAGAATTAGATGGTTACTTACTGATGCAACTGACACCATTTTAAAGTAAAAATTGTATCATTTTATGAGGCAGCATGTGTTGCTTTTCACAGCTTGGTCAAATCAAGTTAAAGTAATTACGTCCTTTTCTATCATTGCCTCACCTGTTGCAAATAGTTGTTTTTGAAGTTCAATCTGAGAAACACTTTCTGTTGTACTTGTGAATCAATCTCACTGGTATTAAACATGGTAGAAGTTTATACTGAAGTTTATACACCTTCACTGAGCTATGATCCATCATTTTAAACAGATACCATGATTCTGTCTTAAGGTTCTTGCATTTTTGCAATATATGAAATTATTCAATTTTTTAAAGAACTAGCCAGAGATACTGCCATCTTAGATGGAGAATGACCATTCTCTAGTGTTAATAATAGTAGCATAATATTAGTATAATATTAAATTATGTTTACTTGATTTTTAAATGTGTTTTAAAATAGTGATGCATGCATTGATTTCCTTTAAACTAACAGACCAAAATCCAAAAGTATTTTGTGATATTGTAGCTCTTTCTGTAAAGTATCATCAGAATATGCCTGTAGCACCAGATTTTAATGCATCATCACCACACATACACAGTTTATCAGAACAGTCTGGTTTTGTTCCCTAAGTTCTCTTGTACTGGGTTTCCATAGCTGAGAGTACTTGGCTACAGAAATTCCTGCCATAAAAGATGCAAAATACTTTATCTGCAGCTAACTCAAATGATCTCCAAATTCTGAACTCCATGTACTTCCAAGACACAACTCTTTGTGTTGATAACATAGATGCTACCTGAGAGCTAAAAATGACCTTAAAACTGGTGCTGGCCAGAAAAGATCACTACCCATTTACACAGAATTTCTTGATTCCTGGCCCTGACCAATACCTCAATAAACTTCCCATCCCTGGAAGCGTTCAAGGTAGGGCTGGATGGGGCTTTGAGCAACCTGATCTAGTTGAAGATGTCCCTGCCCATTGCAGAGGAGTTGGACTAGATGACCTTTAAAGTTCCCTTCAAACCCAAACCATTCTATGCTTCTATGAAACTCACTGTAATATCACCTTCAGACTTTAAATACTTCACTGTAGTCTTACCTTTTGCCTCACTTAGACACTTAACTGTGACGTGAAAGTCAGAGATACTTCACCAGAACATCTCAAAATGTTATTTTATAAAATTAGTTCTCCCAAAGAAATATAGTAAATATTTCCCTGAAAAAAGGTAACGGTTATTCTTCTAAAGACTACATGACTTTAAAAAAAAAAAAAAAAATATGAAAGTATCATAGAAGCACCTGTTTTTGTCAAATGAGTAACATTTCTCTGCCATAACATAACTCATGATTCTACAGTATACTTTTTATTTTCTAATGGTAACCAACTTTCAATGATTTTTAGGGCCCAGGATGACTGTTTTTTTCCAATTTCTTTGGCAGCGACGAAAAATAACTCTGTATAAACTCTAGCCAATTTTAGATCTTCAAACCATTCCAAACTATCCCCTCACTATGTTTTCTTTCTCCATGCTCTCTCTCACTTCATTGTAATCTGCATTGTTACATGAGGAATTACATTTGGGTATAGATATTTTAAAGACAGCAAATCAAATACAGTGAGCCACATAAGTTTTCTATTTATTTGTTCTATGGTAAACTAGAATAATTGAGGCCGATGATCTTTCGAGAAAATGTTCCAATTAGGAGTAAAATGAGGACTATCGAATTTTTCCACAGAGTTTTCTCATATGATTCATTTGCTAAATTATTTTTTCTGTCTTTCATTTTCAGCATTTCCTTTGAACCTATCTAAACCTCAAACAAAGGGAATCCTAGATTAAAAACAATCACTAGGAATGCACATTTTATGAACAACTGAGCCAATGTGGTGAAATGCATTCTACAAAGAACTATTTTACAAAAATATGCATATTACCCTCTGGTTTACTAAAAAGCATGTAATGAATAAAATAAAAAACCCAAACATTTCCTGGTTTTCTTCAATGTTGGAAATTGAATTCACCTACATCAAAAATAACAAGATAAAGGTATATAAAGCAAGCAAGATGCCTCAAATCGTCCTGAATTAACTTTTTTCTCTATCAAAGATCAGTTTAAAACCTCAGACACAGGAAATGTTTGGGACCTTACTTTATCAGAAAACTGAAGACGTATCAAATGACTAAGCTCGTAAAAATTTTGGGCCTCAATACTCCAACAGAGTTTAAAAAATAAGTAAATATTACCTGAGTAATTTTTGCTTAGGCATATTAAGGGTGTTAAGGTACCTTTTTCTTTTGTATGGCAAAGTTATTTTCGTGCACCTTCCAGAGCACAAGATCTAGTTTTAAGAAGTGTTTACGTAAAATGGTGCATTTTGGCAATTCATTTGCATCAACATATCCCTGTTGATTCTCTATAATGGTTTCCAGTACACAGTTGCTTCTGAGTCTCTCCTCACACTTTCCACCCTTAATATCGCAAACACATTTCCCAGATACGCATTCGCTGCCAGTTACTAAATGGTATTCAGCAAGTTTACTGACTGCCTTCCAACATACTCTAGTAAATTAAAAATATTCCTTCCAAAACCTCCAATACCTGGGTAATCTTGGGCTTACATAACAATAAGTTTAGCATGGATTGGAGACAGAATTTTTTGCACTGCTTTTTAAAACATCATTACTTTTATCCTTCTCCCCAAAATAAGAGAGACTCACGTATCTGAACTTTTGATCCTATAGCCTGGGGACAACTATGAAACACCTTCAAAGACATAGGTCAGAAACAAAAATTCCTACCTCCACAAAATATGAAGATCATGGACACATTAGAGAGATTAATTTTATGGTACATTATAGTTTCTGCCCTTAGCTAACCATTTTATGTGCCCCAGCCTTTTCTACTACACAGGTAACAACCACTTTTCCCTAGCAGATGGCCTAAAAGCAAGTTAAACTTAGACTACTGTTTTCAACTTGTATTTAACTGGCTACTTGCTATTAATGCCCAGGTTACTGTGCATTTCACTTCATTTAGACTTGATCCTGTGAAGAAGTTGACACCGGGTGCTCAAGAAAATATGTACAGAACAGATTTAAAAAAAAAAACTGTCAACGGTTGACATGCTTGCTTTCCATGAAAATTTTACAGATTCCTAAATGCCACGTTGGGTATCTAAACAGCTTTTATAATATAGCTATAGTCAACCGCACTATATTCTCCTTTGGTACATGATCTGTCTCGTGCATAAGTGTGCATTTGTGGAGTGTATTTGATCATCATGAATCTAATTTCCACGGCTTCAATTATTTGTCGTCCCAACTTAGATTAAAATTCATCCATGCAATCTTATTTGTATTCGCTGGAATAACTCATTCCAAATTTTTTAAAAGTTTGTTTGTAGGGGAAAAGGGTGTAAAACAAGAAAAATGTTTAATGGGTATATGTAGACAGTGAACTCTAGACACCACTGAAAAACATTCTTTTCATCATTCAGGAAACATCCATTACAAGCATATTGTTCGCTGCAGAGAGGAATAACGCAGAATTAATACAGACATACAGAACAACCATTTTGACAATTGCTTATGTTTTCTTGTTCCTTATTGAAATGAAGAATTTCAGCAGCTTACATTTCCTTTGCCTTCCCTTTCTGGTGATAATTCTAGCACGCGAAGGGAAATTTCTCTATATGCCACTGTAACACTTGTGCTGATGAACACAGAGAAAGCAGCAATCACTGGCTTTAAGTCAAATTTACAGCTTGCATGCCTGCTTTACAAAAAAATACTGCTTCAACCTGACTTTACCACTCTAGGAAACACAGTGCATGTTAGATATAAGAGGGGTACTGGTTTAATATGTTCAACTTATTTTCTCACATGAGTTTTTGAATACCTCAGTGCTATACAAATTTGTCTATTAGGTACTGATCTGGTAAGGAAAAGAGTTCTTTTAAAAAGCAGCAATGTCAATGAAAAGGATTCTTAGCATCTATTAGGACCTGCTTTTAAGTGGTTTGCAAAAAAAAGAAGCTGGAATATATTTTAGAATCAGAGTCTCTGCTGTATATCTAATAACTGCTCATTGCTTGGTCCAGATTGTCTTTAAAAATATATTTTCTGTAATGACATCTAAAACATTTTTAACTAAACCAAAGGATTAGGCTTTGTCTACTTTCTTTCATGCATATATCCTGCAAATTAATCTGCTTCAGATTCAGGAAGCTGTTTAGAAATCTCCTTAATTTTTCTACTTTAAAATATATACAGAATGCATATACAGAATATGTTTCTCTCATTTCACAGTGTACAATCAAGTTATAAGTAAAATTACGAAACCTTAATGTTTAACCAAGAGTCATGCTTTCACTTCAACCTCTGCACTCGTTCTTCCAGCCTCCCAGGTACATTTGTCACCGTTTTATAACACAAATACTTTATTTCAAGCATTTAGAGAGGTATATTCTTTATACAAACATATATGAGTAATAATTGGCTCTAGGTAAAAATATTCATATAAATCTCTGTTTAGTGATATCCAAAAGTTTCATTTAAAAAATAATCTTGGTTTTGTGAGAAGTTTTTCATGTTTAAAATATTGTTAAAAATAATACAAAAACAGCCAGTCATATAACTTCAAAAACAAAATTAATTTCTTATTTTTGACTTGAAACTATTTTAAAGTATAATTATTAATTGTTAATAACTTATTAACTTTATTATCCAAAATTAGTAATGTTGTATAAAACATTATATGTAGAGTAATTAAGTTTTAGAGTAACTCAAACTATCCATCAACTTGGGGAAATACAGCACATCGTCCAAGGGAAAGAGTGCTGTTTGCAGAAGTGGGATACCCATATAAAAACACTTTAAGAGGTAGAATGCTAAATCATATTATTTCACCTGTCAGCTCAGCTCTCTAGATACCATTTTCTGGGAGGTGATAGATATGTCATCAGCACAACCATTACTTCTTGCTCTGTTTCCAGTCCTCATGCAATTTAGGCACTTGTTTCAAAAATTCCACTGCTTTTATAGAAAAAAAAATCTGAAATTAATGACGACTTCTGATGGGTTCATTCAACCTGATATGACAAATGAAATATTTTCATGTTGGGAAAACCTAAAACCATTCAATTATGTTATTTTTCAGCTTGGTTACTGAACAAAGAATTAAATTATGTGAATAAACTATCTGCATAGCTCGACATGTTATTAAGTCAAAATATGACCAAATGTAAAACATTTTTCAATTGAGTGCAGTGAATCCTTGCCAATAGTTGCATACCATACCATAAAATAGTACTGCATAGGAGAGAGAGCTTAGTGGGGGTCCTTTCATTTGAGCATGCTTCACCAGATTTTACTTTTCAAGAGAAGGAGATAGGTACTTGAAAATAAAATCAAATTTGATAATAAGTAATCAAAATGAACAAACAGACTGCTTGCTGTTATATAGCAAAAAAAGCAGGTTATAGTCTATTATGGTTTCCCATTTAGGATCTCAAAAGCTTACAAGTGGTGTAAGTATTTGGTAGAAAAGCCACTCCACTTCAAATTTTGCCTAATAAACTAATAGACTAACAAGTTAAATCGTTGTTGTGCTTGCTGCCTTTTGAAAGCAATTCCATGGAACAAGAATTGAAAAAATAAAATTACACTTCTTGTTGCTTCTAGTCTAGTTTATCAGTCTTTAAGTATTGTATCTGTAATAGAGTCAAAGGAAGAAGTCAACAAACTATTGCTACACCTCATGATTGTGAAAATAACTTTCTGAACACAGACTTGATTTAAGGTGGTGCTGCATATGGACAGCCTGAAAAAGACTATGAAGATACCTCAAAGAAAAGATGTTTTTTCTGTTCATCTCAATGGAGCTGTTCACATTAACATCATATCTAGAACACAACAGTCAGCTTTAATAAGTTACTTGAGAAATATGATGTGAAAGTCACAAGTCTATCTTCACACTTCACTGATACTAAGAATAAGAACCTTGCAGAATTTCACAGAAGCTCATTTGCACTTAAAGTATTGCATTATCTGCAACTTCAAATGGTGAGGGTTGCAAAGGCAGCTTTACTTGACTTGAATAAATTTTGTATAGGAAAGTACTGAAGGAACATAACTGAGTTCAGTTCTATTTCTGTAACTGCATCAGAGTACTTCTGAGAGCAATGTTGCTGAATATTAACTATCTTAAGATACTTGCCTTGTCTGACTTACAAAAAGACACTACATCCACACAGAATCTGGCATACTGTCTAAGCTTCTGTGTATTTCCTGATGTGACAAGGGTATTAGTTGACATTGAAACGTCAGTCTTTCCAACGCGATTTTCTCTTAACTGTTTTTGCCCACTCAGAGCCCCTAAAACATTCAATGGAATGTCATAGAATCATAGAATAGTTTGGGTTGGAAGGGACCTTAAAGATCATCTAGTTCCAAGCCCCCTGCCATGGGCAGAGACACCTTCCACTAGACCAGGTAAAGTTACCAACCCAGCCCTGAACACTTCCAGAGATGTCAGCAAAAAATGAAATACAAGCGGCATTATACTTTATAAACTCGTCAAATTAGACCAAAGCATATATTTTAGTTCTTTTCAATTGAGCACATAGGTCTCCTTTATTCATAGATGTTCAATACATCAAATGGAAAAGTTTTATTTTTCTGTTTGGAATGATTATTGATTTGCATATTTGATAATCAAGTAAAAAAATAAGATGAAATCATTAGGAAACTTCAAAAGTATATAAATTCTCTCAATTGATTGAGTTAATCAAGGTTTGTGCAGTGATTTTTTGTGAACAGGACTGTAAAGAAGTAGTTGAGGAATATTCAGAATATGGTCCTCCACAGAACAGAGCAGAAGAAATAAGGAGTCAACCAAACTAAAGAGCAACTTCTGAAGCTAATCTAAATGTTACACAAAGACAGTCTTATTTCTTTATAATTATGTAAATCTGTGTCTTTACCAAAATGCAGAAATTGTGTTCCCCATTTCATGCTTGGTAAAAACAAAACAAAACTCACCCCCTTCTGTTTTTTAGTTTTCCCTTTATCTCAGCTTGAATTACTGTGTTGTTTTAAAGTTAACTAACAGCTGATCAAGGGGATTTTAAGAAGTGGTTTATTAGGACAATCAAGCAGGACCCCAAGTCCTACATACTCTTTAAATTCCTGAGCATTTAAAAGATAAAGTGAGTATGTTTTCACCTAAGCTATTCAGGCCTGTTTGAAAGTCTAAGAAGAATAAGAAGAAACATCTTCTGAAGAAACAGCTAAACGAGGAAAGCTCTCAGACAGCATAATTGGGGAGCATACCTGAAGATTTCTAAGATTTCTAGAAGACTGTGTGACTGTTCTTTTTGGAAGTGAAATGCTTGATTACACATAAAAATAAGGCAGGGAAAAAATTCAAAATATCATCTAGTCTATCTTCACAAAATATATTTATTCTTAAAACATTCCTGATTAGTATTGTTTAACATGCCCTTAATAACCTCTAGGAAGTAAGGAACCTTAGTTCAACAACCTTTTCAGATCAACCTAGGTTTTAGACCTCTATCTCTAACTTTGTTTAAAATGTAGCAGTGTGTTTGAGATTCTGATGTTAGGAAGAGAACATGAGAATTAAAATACTTCTCTAATAAATGCATGCCTTCCTGTAGGAAAATTAATCTTTTTTTCACATTCCTCTCCTCCCAAAAAATATTTTCTTACTACTAGCACATAGGACAGAAGTGACACTGTTTAGTCCTATCAACAGACTAGAAGTCTGAGCACACAAAACTTCAGTTGTTCAGGGAAGTGTCATGATCAAAACCAAAGCCACCAACGACAGGGGTTTCAAGTATCATCCTCTTGGATTTAGCATTCTGAATTTACCTATGGGGATACTGGAGTCTTCCTTAATTTTGATCCCCCATACATCTCTGAGCAGGAGGCCTATTGAGATCTGCCAAACCAGGGAGGTAGTCTGTTGTCCTGGCTGACACAATCAGAGTAGTGTGTGCAGAATATGCTTCAATGAACCATTAACTGTAGCTTACCTCTATGGCTCGGCAATACAGATATTTTACTCTTCCTGTTTCCGTGGCCTTCTCTGGAAATTGAGATTTCAATGTTAAATTAGTACATTTACTATGTAGTATAAAATAATCAGGCATTCAAAGAAAACATAGGAGGAAAGGCCTGCAAAGTTTATGGAAGTTTACTTTCTCCCAGTAAACATGTTGTTTTCCTGCCACAGAATTAAAGTCAACTTTTCAGGAAAGTAAAGAAAAAAATATCATCCTCTAGGCTTTTTGCTGGACAGAGAAAAGCTTAGAAATAGCTCACTATGCTAACATCGAAGTTATCATTTCTGAAACACCATCAACAGAAAGAGTAAGAGATCACACACTGAACAAATACGATAATATATCCTGGGTTTTCTCGACGGATGTGTATTTCTCTTAAAAACAGGGGGGTTTATCTCTGTGGACTTCTGTGTTGATAGCCAGAAGAAAAACCAAGACACTCTGATATATTGTTAAGTTATAAAGTAAAACAGAACAACAGTATGGAAAGGAAACATTCAGTTGTCTACGGGAGGTTTGGAGCCTCTGAGCCCTGCCACCTTAAGAAAATGATTCATGCCATTACTGAAGTGCTGTCACTCTATACAAGTTTTATTAGAAAAGTGCTTTGAGACTGCTTTCTTAAAATTCACACAGCAACAGAAAGACTCACACGTGCTATCTAATATATCATTTGTCTTTCATTCAAATTATTAGTAATTAGATATAATGTAGAAAGCAGACTGTTCAAAAAAAGTGCAAGTTTTACATCATTAATAATGCTGACAGATCCTATTGTTGCAGCAAGTATTTTGTTATGCTGGGTTTATCTTTAAAGCACTACTCCAAGAATGAATTTATTTTTCAAAATCTTAATTTTCACACATTTCTCAGTAACCAGATTCTAATGCTACATTTATAGAAAAAAGGGCAGGGGGGAACACCACAAAACCCTCAAACTTGAAAATGTTATCCAACTATTTAGACATTCAGAAACCAAGGGAAGAGAGGTTTTTAGCATCTGATTCAGGGTTTTAAATGCTTGAAATGGTGGGAATGTTCAATTGTGTTAATCCAGTTGAGCATGGATTGTCACCAGCTTCTGTATACTTAAATAAAATCTAAAAAAGAAAATGTTACATTATGCCAGGAACGAGTTCTTCATTGAAACAGTTTAATATAGCTTTTTCTGATGTGTTTAATTACTGAAATATTTTGCCACTATATCCCTAGAATCAACAGTGTTTTTTGCACAAATTCTCCCAAAGAACATAGTTTATCATAGCTTAGTTTTTAGCAGTGACTTAATTCTTATTACTTTGAGTAAGCTTCGTTAAATTAATTGACTTAGCTGGAACTACTCACAGTAGTTAATGTTTGCAGCATTGCAAGAATTAGCTGTACTGAAAGAATTGAGAACAACACAACTATTTCTGCCTATAGTGAATAAATCTAGAGAGCTATTTGATTTATGATGCATCAATCCAATAAATTAGCTGAAGAGATAACTGGCATAGCTTTTATAATGACAGCCCATACACATAAAGAATATCAAGATTGATATTTTCAGAGATTTGCTAAAGAAACTAGTAAGTGTATTGGTAAGACTTCCATTATCTAAAAATACATATTGACTAAACAAATACATTTCTACCTAGAGCCACTACTTTCAAGGAAGAAGGGTGGTCTTGTGTTTGCGGTCCTGTCATGGAAGTCCTTCACATCTGTACTC
Organism: Burhinus bistriatus; assembly: GCA_013397275.1. Classification (NCBI taxonomy): domain Eukaryota; kingdom Metazoa; phylum Chordata; class Aves; order Charadriiformes; family Burhinidae; genus Burhinus; species Burhinus bistriatus. The sequence goes on along the minus strand of VYXH01004453.1, from coordinate 23,304 downwards.
TATTTCAGACTACTCACGCAATCTTAGGCAAGTAGCTTCATTACATCGGACCTCAGTTTCTTGAAATCCTGTCTGTGTGAAAAATATAATTGGCTTCTGCAAGAATTTTGCTGGGTTTGGATGGCTTGAACATAACATAGCAACAGCAACATAACAAAGCTACTCAATATTCATACTCGAAATATGCAATTGGGTTTTTAAGAGGTCTAAGAAACTAGTAGTTAAAACATAATAAATTATAAATAATTATAAATAATATAATAAAAGAAATTTACAGGCACTAAGCCCTGTGTACTCAAGTTCTGTCTTAGTTAGTTTTGGGAAAACAGATTTAACAACATTTTCTTAAATTCGCTTTTCATTATGAGGATAAATTTACTAACATTTGGGGCACACACTGTGCTCCAATATGAAGTAGGAAAGAAAACCACAGAAGTGTCAGCCCCTTCACAGGTAAGAAGCCAGCTTCTTATAAGTATCTAAAAGGTGGGTTGAAAGAGAATGGAGGCAGACTTTTTTTCAGTGGTTCCCAGTGACAGGACGAGGGGCAACGGGCACAAGTTGGAACATAGGAAGTTCCATTCAAACATACAAAAAAACTACTTTATGATTAGGGTGACAGAGCACTGGAACAGGCTGCCCAGGGAGGTTGTGGAGTCCCCTTCTCTGGAGATTTTCAAGACCTGCCTGGATGCAGTCCTGAGTAATGTGCTCTAGGCATTCCAGCGTCAGCAGGGGAGTTGGACTAGATGATCTCTAGAGGTCCCTTCCAACTCTGAAAATTCCGTGATTCTGTGATTCTCTAAATAGATTTGCTTTCAGGGTTTAATTTTAATTACCATAAATCCAAGATTCAGGTTTTCCATCAAAATTCACAACTTTGACATATCATTTGTGCATGTGGTTTTAAACACAATGTGGACATCACTTCCATGGTGTGAGTCAAACCTTGACAAACTCCAAAGTGGTCTGTCTTCCATGAGAACAAATGTGAGACAGTCAACCAAAATTCAGAAAATCTGATCTCCGATTCTTCATCAGAGAAATATCTTTGACAATAATCAGTTTCTAAAGAACTGTCATCTCAACTTGGTGACAATACCCCTGCCATCTGCTACTTTCATTTCGAAGGACCTGTGAGTGCCCTCAGTAGGAAATCACCTTCCTTTGTCTGCCAAAGCTGTTTTATCTCCTATTTCCCTTTATGTCTCCTTTTTCTTATATCACTAATTTATGATCTATCTGCTTCTTGAGCAGCACCAGCCTCATTAAAACTGACTCCCGTTGCCTTGGCTGAGTGTGGCTTCAATGGGAAAGCAAGATCTGAGTGCACTGGTTGACCCGAAACTTACTCTTTAACTCCAACCCAATCAGCTGTCAGATTACTATCAAAAAGGAGGCACATTTTAAGAAAGGGAAGCTTTATCTACACTACTTAATTAAATATGTTTTAATAAAGACATGACCTACTCTCTCTCTTCCTACCTGCAAGCACTATAATTAAAGTTTCTCTGACAGAACAGTAAGCTATTTTTGTTCTCTCGCCATTTTTAAAAATTGAATGCAATTCTGAGGAACTTGAGAAGTAAAAAATGAAAATATGTCAAGCCTAATACAATGAAAAAATTGTATTTTTCTTGTGAATGCACAGTTAAGCATTTAAATCAGTGAATAAACAATCAAACAAATAAAGGTAGCAAATATTCTAGAAGTTCTGAGTTCCACCTTGGTCATTTTACTCTAGTCAGTATGAACGTTTGCTGTGTAGAAGCACTGAAAATCAACACACTTTTGTTTATATACCCATATATGGGTACTCAAGGTCCTTAGCATCAAAACTATCTGGACACTCACAAGTTCCAAATATCTAATGCTTCTTACTTATGTCAACACATGTAAAAAAACCAATTACACACATGACTTAGTGATGGTTCTAGGAATGAATCTGTGTATATTGATTTGTTTTGTTTGATGTAGAACTGACAAAAGAATTAACTTGGAAAAAAAAACCCTCTAAGTGAATATGAATTTCACTGAAATGGAGGAAAACTCCACTTTTTAATTTTGCAGCATTTCTATTCCTGAAAAAAGAAAATCAATGAATAAAAATAAGAAAAAAACAATTGAAGTAAAATGTTGCAAAAATCAAGATGTTCCAATTTTGAAAATAATAAAAGAAATCTAACTTCTCAAAATTTATTTCATTTACCAAATTCAATACAGGTTTGATAAATCCTTAAAATGCCATGTTAGGATAAAAATCTATTCACAAACACACACAAAGAAAAGTGAATGAGCAACTTTATCTCAAAACTGAGAATCTCTGCTGTTATTTATTGTAGATATGCAGGGAACCCAAATTATGTACATGAGAGTTTCCAACCAGAGGAAAAGCAGCTCATTCCCCAAAGAACAGGAATATAAAGATTAAAAAATGTGATCACAAGTTAGTGAAATCCAACTATGTATATATATAGTGATCACACTAGTTCCACAGACTAGCTGACAGAGGTAAAACAAAAACTAATGTCTCTAGTATAGAGGGCCAATAACCTGAAGCTCTCATTGCAAACAGGCCTTAGTTTTATTCTTATGGTAGTGTTTTTCAAGGAGTCTAAAAGTAAATGGGTTTCAAAGAAAAAGGGTTTGAACTTCTTCATATCCAGTTAGTGACATACTGCATGAATGACAATGATGAGATGAAGCCAACCAGAAAACACGAGATGTGTTACAAAAAGCCACAGGCAGGTTGGTATACTACCAGATACTCTCAGCACACTCCAGGAAATATATAGATAAGTCAGTGAGTGAAATTATTTCAAATGAAGGGATGGAAAAGAGTGTGCCTTAGTAGACTGCCTCTAAAGGGCTCAGCAAAAAAATAGCATTCATAGCAGCTGTCGATGTGCCACTTTAAGTAAAACAGTTCTGGCAACTGAAATCCTTAATGGATAGCAAGCTTCACCTCTCACATGCAGAAGAATTGTTAAGTCTTTCATTACATTTCTGAGCATAAAACCTAATCTTATCAAGATGTACTAACAGATAACACAGAATATTCACTACAATTAAAATAATTCAGACTGAACTGAAGTCTTCTCAGAAAGAACTGACCCATAAAGATCAGCCACAAAGGCAATACCATGGGTCAGAAACTGAAACCAAGTGAAAATCAGCAGCCTTAATGAAAAAAGTAATTATGAAACTTCAACATATAGTCTAGAAATTGTCTGTGAGACAAAGGAAATTGTATTTTAATTTAATCTGCTCTGGTAAGGCTTCAGCTCAGAATTATTTCTGTAATGGGAAGCCACACTGCTAGAAAGATGTCTATCAGTTTGAAAGTCAAGAGAAGAACAACGAACATTGATCTAGAATCCGTACTCTGTGACAGTAAATGAAAGGAATAGCCATTACTCAGTTTAGAGAAGACACTACTGAGGAATTTAAAAGACCCTTACAAAGAGATTAAACTATTCTCAGTAAGCATTCTGCATAGGTCAAAAAAAAAAAAAAAGATGCAATTGCCACAAAGACGACATGCTTTGGGAGAATTTCTGCAAGTAAGCCCTGGGACACATAGACTAGTCTGCATCACTAATTTTCTAAAATCCAGTTAGATGATCATGTTTCAGGAATACATGTGTTCTCTTCTAGGGAAGGAGGATAGAGAGATGTCCAGAGATGGGCTGGAGGACCTTCTGGTATCCTTTCGTACTTTTTTATGCGTCAGAGAACAGTATTTTCTGATGTTTAACATGTTATTTAAAAGGTAATTTTTGTTTGACTATATCTCATTTTCAGCAATCAGTCTGACAGAAAGTGAAATTTGGAAAGTTCAGCAGTGCAGATTTGCTCCTATCTCTCTCATTCTCTGTTCCTCTACTTTGTTAAACAAGGCCCCTCGTTTTGACGTAACCATACTACTAATTCTGAAATGTATACATTACTTTTAACAACCTATTCCCTCCAAAAATAAGCCTTTTAAGTACTGTCTTCACTTCTTCACTCTCTGAAAACAGTGTAAGAAATTCAGGGTTTCTTACTACATTTCCCAGTTTTATTTCATCTTTGGATTTACTTAGTACAATGCAACAACCCACATTTATGACAAATGGGCAGAAGCATTAAATGCAGCTCTTGCATACAACATCCAATGAGATATGTATGAGATGTGACTGCCTGTATCCTTCCCTGTTAACCTTGCCATTGTCTATTTCTCAGGAAAAAGATGTATTTGCATTATTGCACTAGTTCTGTTGATTTATATTCAGTAATATCCCTGCTAAGTATTTGATTGCATTACAACAAGAGGAAGGAAACGTAGTTTCTTCTACAAGTAATGAATACACTAATACCTGCATAGTAATGAAAGGCAGCAATACTACCTTTCAAAAGGAGTCAGGGTGAAACCCATCCCTGTGACTGAACCGTCCCTGAGTAAGTTCAGGTCCTGTGTAACAGCTGCATGCTCACATGCTTCTATCTCAGAATAATGCTTTACACAGGGTAAACTGTAACATACAGCAAAACCAGCACCATTCCAAAGGGGGTCCCACTCTGAGAGCAACATAATGCTGACTTGTGTACAGCAACACACACAATAGGAAAGTCCACAGTCAATCCCTCATGGGACAGCAGAAACTTCTATGTTTAACAAAGATAACAGTTCAGGCTCTGAATTATTCAATCAGTTTTAGAACAGGGAGGGCAAAGGGTTATGTCAGTTCATATTTGCATTTTGGGTTATTTTAGGGAAGTCCAGACCTCCAAATATATCCAGAAGACAACAGAGAAACAGATTGGCTGTAAAAATCAAAATCAAATCACAATCCAATGTCAACCTTTAGCAAAGCTAACAAATGTTGTGATACAAAGCTAGTATAGCCCTTTTTCTTGGTAAAAAGTATGGTGTTATCAATATCACAGGCCAAAGTAGTCAGAGATAATGTTACCTACAGAGCAGATGGGAATTCAATTTTTTTACCGAGCTGCCTCCTGCACTAGAAGTGACCCCTTGCGCAAAGAAAAAAAATTGTGATCTTTCCCAATAACTGCAGTTAGAATTCTAAGTAAATGAAAATGTCAAATGTCTTACTTGCAATTATCTATCTTTTCATTCAGTGTCTTTTTTGAACATTAGGTTGTCAGGTACAGGCCCCTGAACAATTTCAATTGCTGTTTAGCATAGTGACTTGTGGAAACTCACATCTTAGTGTTTGGTCTAGCCTCCCAGCTATGATTTGTTGTGAGGGGCCATCCTTCATCACCAAGGTTTCCTGTAGTGTTAGGATGCACTAGTGGAATACTACAAAACAGTCCCAGAGCAACTTTGAGAATTCACACGCCTGTGTACCAAAATAGGAAAACATGGGTGGAAAGGTGGTCTCATCTTCTTTACCTATTTGTAAACTCTAAATGACTGTGGTGGGTTGACCCTGGCTAGACACCAGGTGCCCACCAGGCCACTCAATCTCTCCCCCTCCTCATCAGGACAGGGGAGAGAAAATAGAACAAAAGGCTTGTGGGTCAAGACAAGGACAGGGAGAGATCACTCACCAATTACCATCATGGGCAAAAAAACTGGACTTGGCGAATTAATTTAATTTATTGCCAATCAAATCAGAGTAGGATAATGAGAAATACAAAACCAAATCTTAAATTCACCTTTCCCCCACCCCTCCCTTCTCCCTGGGCTCAAATTACTCCTGATTTTCTCTACCTCCTCCCCTCCCCCAGCAGCACTGTGGGATGGGTAATGGGGGTTGCAGTCAGTTCATCACATGTTGTCTCTGTCGCTTCTTCCTCCTCACACTCTTCCCCTGCTCCAGCATGGAGTCCCTCCCACAGGAAGCAGCCCTCCATGAACTTCTCTAACGTGACTCCTTCCCACAGGCTGCAGTTTTTCAAGAACTGCTCCAGTGTGGGTCCCTTCCATGGGGTGCAGTCCTTCAGGAACAGACTGCTCCAGCATGGGTCCCCTGTGGGGTCACAAATCCTGCCAGCAAACCTGCTCCAGTCTGGGCTCCTCTCTGTCCATGGGGCCGTAGGTCCTGCCAGGAGCCTGCCCCAGTGCATGCTCTCCACAGGGTTATAGCCTCCTTCGGACATCCACCTGCTCCAGCGTGGGGTCCTCCATGGGCTGCAGGTGGATATCTGCTCCACCATTAACCTCCATGGGCTGCAGGGGGACAGCCTGACTCACCATGGTCTTCACCATGCAGGGGAATTTCTGCTCCGGCACCTGGAGCACCTTCTCCCCCTCCTTCTTCAATGACCTTGCTTTCTGTAGAGTTGTATCTCTCACATATTCTCATTCCTCTCTTCTCACTGCTGCTGGTCTTGCATGGGTTTCCCCTTTCTCCCCCACTCCCTGCCCCTTCTTAAATATGTTATCACAGAGGCGCTGCCACCATTGCTGGTTGCCTTGGCCAGCGGCGGGTCTGTCTTGGAGCCGGGTGGCATTGGGTTTATCAGACATTGCCTGGAGCACCTCCTCCCCCTCCTTCTTCACTGATCTTCGTGTCTGCAGAGTTGCTGCTCTCACATATTCTCACTCTATCTCCAGCTGCTATTGTGCAGCAGGGTTTTTTTTCCCCCCTTCTTAAATACGTTATCACAGAGGTGCTACCATCATTGCTGATTGGCTCAGCCTCTGCCAGCAGCTTTATCGGACATAGGGGAAGCTTCTAGCAGGGTCTTACAGAAGCCACCCCTGTAGACCCCCCGCTACCAAAACCTTGCCATGCAAACCAAATACAATGATGCTCATCTTTAATCTCTATCAGATTAGCCATTGAGACCATGAAGGATTGAGACCATGAAGGAGGTAGCATTTATTTTCCCTAGCATACATTCTATCATTTAGCATGTTCACTGAAAGAAAGAAGAGTAGCAAATAGTTTAACTTGCAAAACCTTCAAGCAAACCACAAGCTTTCTTTGTACTATTGTTAGTTCTGAAAATAGGCCTTAAGCCTAGTACTGTATCATTACTAACATTGTTCAGTGTTGAGCAATCTTAAAACTTCCTATGGAGCAAACAGTTCCAGCTAGAGGGCACAAAAGTTACCGTATTGGTATGATTCTTCTATGACTATTTGTATTTTCTAAGCAGATATACGTACTATTTAAAGTAATGGGTTACTTTCATTTATGGAATACATTTGATTGGAAACTATCGACTTCTGTCACAGAATCCATGAAAATGTCTAACCATAGAATATTTTCATTATACTTAGAAACCACTCTTTCCTCAACAGTCACATTACCATAGACAAACATTAGAAAAGAGCGTCAAGCGTAGCATGTCAGACCGTGTCTTTCAGTATCCGTGCTAACACACTGCCGTTCATAACTGAAAGTCAAGCATTGCAAAGAGCTTTAGCTGCATGTGTCCATGTCCAGCACAGTCATGTTTATATTGACGAGCTGTTTCCTATGAAAGTATACTCAGGGAAGTAAAAGTTGCATTTCTTTCACTGTAGTTAAATGAAGATTCAGTAAACACCTCTTTTTAGCACAAAACAACAAAAAGGTGTTGATTCTTTATGTTATTATTATTCACTGTTTTGTCTTTGAAACTAAATACATTTGAAAATAGACAAGTTTCATAAAACAAGCAAACCACATTTTACTACCTTTTCCATGTGTTGTTTTTTTTGCCATAGCTTTTCTATGGCTCTGCATTTTTTATGTCTTTCATTTTTAACTTTGAATTGTATTATTTATTGATTTTTGGTGGATAATAACATACATATATCATAGCACCATTAATGGCAACATCTTAATACATTTCGAATCATCATTTGCATAAGTTCCTGCTGTCATGCTTCTGAGAAGAAAACTTTCCAAGAATAGCAGCAAAACCTTGAACATTTCTTTTCCGTCTCTGAGCTAGTCTCCACAGAGCACATAACACCTCTGAAAGAGGCAGTGAAAACTACTAACATTTCTTAACAATTTTAATTTTTGATAAATACAAGAAAGGTGAGATACTACATTAGACAGAGGTGTTGAAATTCTATTGCTAAGGATGGCATGCACTCTGATGAAAGGGAGATGAGAAACTATTACAAAGACACAAAAAGATGAGAGACATCTAAAAGGGTATTACCAGCAATGTTAGAAAAGTTTATTAGATTAGAGATTATTATAGAGAAAAAGAACTGTAATGTAACCTAAAACAGGATTCTCAGAATTTTATTGTCACATTCCACACCATTAAAAAAAAAAAAATAGCATTTTTTTTTTTATTTCAATATAAGATTTAGTAAACGTAAAGGGGTTGAAGATAACAGCTCATAACTAGAGGGTTCTCAATAGTTCAACAAAAGATCCATGGTATCTGTTGTACATTTTATACATCACGGATAGAAAGGACTTTTTACTGCAAATTACCTTTTTCAAATGCTCATGGAGATCAGAAATCAAAATCTTCTGGTGATATACTTATCAAGAGTGCTGTACTCTTGCTTGAAATTCATGGCTTAAAACTTGTTATCTCTCTAAAATCTTCTCCTCCAAGAAGTGGAACCATATCAGTTTCTCCATAAACCTCTCCCAGCATCTAAATTCTGAGGCAGGATATATCCTACCTGGGCTTCTCAACATGCTTTGTCAATTGAGAATATCAAGTTCATGAAGACTATTTTCATAAATATATTACATCTGTGCTGACACTAATTTTCTGTTGAACTCTGTGACAATATATACAAACTGTAAATACATAATCTCTCACATACTTATGCAATAATAGGTAGCCCCAGAAGTTATCACTGTCAGTGACTGTCTGTGCTAATGTATGAAAATTGAGATCCTTAAGCAGTGAGATAAATGGGAAAACAGAGGAAGTAGAAAGCTAAGTGATTTGACCAAGGCCAGATATGATAAAGCAGTGAAGTGAGTTTGATTTATGGCAGAGTTGAAAATTGAAGCTTTGACTTTTCACCTCCCATTTCTGCAACTTGCCAACCAGCCCTAACTTGCTATGCCTTAAAGATCTGGTGGAAGTTCAGCATCTTCATTTATCTTTTTTTTAATCTTTCATTTGCTGGGTAAACTGGACATAAGAAGATCAGAAAAAAATTCTATACTACTATATACTATATTATATTATACTACTGTAAGTCATCTAAAATGAAGTAATTAGACCAAGCAAAGCCCTATTTTCTCATCAACGTCATTCTCTCACATCCCAATCTTCTTCATATTATTCTTTGTTTACATTTGTTTCAAATGTAAACAAAGTCTTAAAGTCAAGATGTACCTGAGCGCTGTCTCCAGATGCAGCTTTGCAGATTCAGTAAACCTAAAGAGATCAGTTTGTATTTTATTTCTATAGGATTTATGCAACTAAACCCCAACACCTTAGAATTGATTCAAGCTCTAGCTGTTTCTGCTGTCTTCCAGAGCAGAATATTCCTGAATGGCTTTCCCAGGGAGAGTGAGGAGAAGTAGATTATTGAAGATAGTTAAGGACATCATCAGCTTCTTCACAAACAGGGTAATTCAACAGAATGACAGGTATGTACTCCATTGCATCTCTAGTGCGTCCTTTGAGAAAGAAGCAGAGATCACATTTTCTGTCAAAGATGCTTTATTGGAAGAGATAAGTGAGGGAGGTGTTAGGCCATTTGGAGGGTTCAGAAAGCAATATAGTACATTCAGTCGAAGAAGGATAACTTGACCCTCCAATGACCCTAATGCTTACTCCAGTCGATGCAATAATGTTTGCCACAATTCACCTGCTAAACTGTCAGACAGAGCAACAAAAAGAACAGATTTTCTTAATGTCACTCAGGAGATTGTTTTATCTTGTAATTCTTTTTGACACTAAAATCAACAGATTAAACAGTAGGAAATGACACAGCAGCCAAATTTCAAACACCTGCTGCTCATTTCAGCTGGGTTACCGAACCCCTCCAGAATAACACATCTGTAATATATGTAAGGCCCAAAGAATCACTGCTAGAGTTTCTATTTTACCTGATATGCTACAATGGTTTTTTTCCCATAAAAAAATAAATATCTTTAGCAAAAAAAAAAAAGAATACCAGATACCCACTCATGCAGGACTTCTAGGGTGAATGTGTAAATAGATCTCAGATCCCTTCTCTCTAAAAAATGATCTCCAAGGCTAATCCCCCCTGATTACTAGCAGTATAAGGCTTATGACATGCAGTTAAGCAGTGGCAACTTAGCTTGATAAATTTTTTTACATATATACCCCTTTGTTCCAAAGAAAACAGTAAGAAAACACTCATATTATTGCTATGTTTTGCACAGTAGTTAACCTATGGCTAAAATAATAAGTTTCTTAGAAAAATAATTTTCAGGTAACAAATTAGAAGAGCTCCAGAAGGAACTATAATAATTAAGTATAATGCAGGGAGACCAATAATCAATATCAAGTTATAATAAGTCCGC